>VXBL01009097.1:161832-181331 GCA_013400195.1 Aramus guarauna | reverse complement strand
GGGGGGGGGACGGGACGGGACAGACATACTCAGATTTGCTACAGATAAAGGTACAAGGGATTTAGAACTGATTCATCTTTCTGGCCACTTTCTACCATGGCTGCTGGGACTGCCTAGTTTGAACCCTGATGGCCATGTTTCATGTGTTAAGGGAAGACTCAAATGCATCTAGGAGTTGTATGACATTAACCAGCAACTCCCTTTTCAGATCTGAAAGCATCTGCTAGTAGCAATGCTACCTTAACAATTGGGCCCATCGCATGCTCTAGCCCTGCTCTTTCAGCCTAAACACATCCTATTTGGTTTTGCAAAGAGCTGGCCAATCTGCACATTTTACATGTCAGGATCTTAGCCTTATTTTAATCAATGCTCCTAGAACCACAGAGGGAAGGGAATGTCAGAGCTAGGCAGGATGGGCAAGGCCAGATACTTGTGCATTGTGAACAGGGAGGAGGGGATCGCCATTCAAGGCCATCACTGAAAAGACCCTGTCATACTGTTCACCCTCCTTCCCCTACCCAGCATGAGCACTGCAAAACTACATACCTCCTACAGAGGGCAGGTCTCCCATCCTGGGTCTTCTTCCAGAGCTATCTCTGCTGCTGTATCTGGCACATCCTCAAAAGCCTGGCCTGTTCTTTCGCACAGCCTGACCTTGACAACCATTTCAACAGCATTTTCCATCCCCTTCTCTCAGTCTCTTGCTGCCCTGATGTTGTGAACTTCCACTCCTGGCTCCACAGACAGGCAAGGACAGAGAAAGCTGCTTAGTTCAGCCCAGACAGACAAGCTCTCCTCTGCCCTCTTTTCCTCTGAAAGCAGCTGGATCCAAGGCTTCACTGTGCTGTATCACCAGACCATCTATTTCTTCTAGCACCGTTCAGCACAAAGTGGGGTTCCTTGCCTGGCATGTGGAAAGTCACTTAGGGACCAGCGTGGTCCAAATTCCACATGAAAGCACAATTGCATCTCCACAGCACCCCAATACTCACCAGTACCCATGCACTCACCTCAGCCAAAGGGTGAACACACTCACCACAGTGGCTCAAGAGACACTATGACAAAGAAATGGATGCTGGCGAAAGAGGCCAAGCATTGGCGCTTTTTTTTTTGTTGTTGTTTTGGCATGGTTTACCATACCTAACTTCAGGTACTCAACACAGATGTCTAAGGCTGGAGGCAGTTAAGACTCCCTGGGCTTCCTCTGCAGTGAATGGTGGGTGCAAGATTCAGAGCCAAAGGTTTGCTACTTTGCTGCTCTGAATTGCCCCCTCTTTTCTTCCCTATAAAAGATTCAGAGAGAATTTTCTGGCTCAGAGCTGAGCTAGTCTCTTAGTGGGTGCCTAACAGCAGACAGTATTAACTACCCCCCAGCATTGGCAAAGATATTTGTACAGGCTTCTTTGAAACATGATTCCAGATGAGCACACTTCAGAAAGAGCACTAAGAGGAGTACAGAAAGGCTTGCATGGCCCAGGGGTATTACCCCACTTTATCACCCCCAACAGAAATGCCCTTTTCAAAAAGCAGTAGCAGTAGGGTGGCTGACACTGCTCGGACAAGTAGTGTGAGGTTTGTGCTCTGCTGGAAGCTGTATAACAACAACAAATATAACAATATATGACTATAATTCGCTCCTGAAATACATACTGACTATCCTGACAGAACAGCCTGCTGCTGAACCTGGGCCACTGGAAGTGAGAGGCGATGGTGAGAGGCCCAGAGGTGTCCCGCCTCTACCAGGAAAGTCTTGCTTCCCCTACACTTGGTGATACCTGGCTCATTCCTAAAAGGCAAAACGTGCTTGTCAGAGATATTTGTACGTTGGCTCTGCTGGGATGCAGTAGAAGGGAGTTACCCCAATTATCCCTTTCTGCTGGATGGCAGAATGTAATCAGAGGCTCCAGTGAGCAGCCACAGACAGTCCCCCCCATCCCCTCCAGCGTGGTTCTTAGCTCACCCTGGTGCACAGGGGCAAGTGGAAGGAGGGGTTGAAGTCTGCAGTCTAGTGCTTGTGCTTCGTACTGGTGTGTAAAAGGGCAAGAGTACCACCACCACCAGAGAAGACCTTTTACAGTAGTTAGACCTTCTGAGGTACAAAGCAAGATGCCAGGCAAAACCTGGTTCCATCAGATCAGAACAGCTTCTCTCCCAGAGAATTAGCTGAGTAGCAGCTTAAAAACTGATCCTGAGTTAAGCAGTCATCACAAAACAGCTACTAAGTCAAGGTGCTATCTTCAGCTTCAACCCCAGCTCATGCAACTACATCAGCGGGACAAAGTCCCAGTTGACACACCAGCCAGCCCAAGATGACCCAGCCCAGGCTCTGCACAGTGCCCTGGGAAGTAGCAGACAGGTTACAGGGATGACAGCACGTAGAAAGACCCAACAGTACCTCAGAGTGTGGAGTCTCCCCCAGACCCTCCTCATTTCTCTCCTTCTTGGAATGCATTGCAGAGGGATGGCGCTGTCTCTTCCGCTTCCGCTGCTTCTCCGAGAGCTTTTCAGAAGCTGGGATGCAACAGAAAGACCACTCAAGAAAAATGCAGAAATAATTCCCTTGCAACAGATGCTACCAGCAAGTTTTACATCCTTTCTGAGACCTTCAGGCTGGGTCCTACTGTCTTTGAGGGCGTAAGAGCTGGGGCAATACCAGCCCCCAGGCAGTCTGCCCTCTGTCCTGCAATCATCAGAGCACCACTGATTCATACTGGTTTACGCTTCTTTTGCTAAACTGCTGAACATCACTCTGACCTTCCTGAGACAGCCCCCCCAGCAGAAAAGAAATGCTACCAACACAAAGCTTACGTTGCTAATCAAATGCTGATAACTGCCTCCTCCCGCTACACTGCAACAAAAACCTCCTCATGTCGATACCAGTGTGATACAAAGGAAGACACAATACAATGCAACTGCAAAACTGCCCATGGGACAGGGCAGCCACCACTCAGGCTGGTCATAGCACATCATCAGACAAAAGACAGGGCATTGGTACAGGACCTGTGCTGATGAATTTCCTTCAGGCACCTAGGCTATGAATGAGAAGTGAATAACTTCTCACAGAAATATGAACCCACCATCTCCACTTTCCACAAAAGAATCAAAGACATAACAGTGCCTTTGGTAAAAAATCTCAGTACCTATTTGTTCTGCCACTGCCTCAGCTGAGGCAAACACCCTCTGAGAGCCCAGGATAGGTAAGCCCTTACACACACGCACAAAGCCACAGGTACGGATCCAAATGTCACCAGTCTACCCCCGCAGCCCTGCCTTCACTTACCTTCTCCCAGGTCCGAGAAGTGGGCTGGCGAGTAGAGCTCAGAGCTGTCACTTTCTGAAGGGCCAGTGCCCTGCAAATACACAAGAGAGTCAAGTCACCAGATGCAAATCAGAGACGCATGTTCCTCAGCCACGCAGAGCCTTTACGACTGACTGCAACATGTAACTTACAGTTCAGGTCATGAATTCATCAGTGATTAGAGACTTTACAAGAAAACAATTGTTTTGTGTATGATAGATCCCACATGGAAAAGTCAGTCTCTGGGCAGGAAGGAGTGCTGAGCCTGCTGTGTCCCGTGCTCACCAGCATCATCCGCTGTTTCCTGAGCTCTCCCAAAGAGGCTGCTAACACCCTGTAAGCTGCTGGGAATAGAGACTGTCTTCTGGCTTTACACTTTTACAGAGCTTAAGACTGAAATACACTGGCCTCTGTATTACTGCAACTATGATAACTGTATTAAGACTGTACCACACAGAGAGAGAAAAAGGAAAGGAGGAAAACTGTTATTAATCAACCTTAGAAACAGTGGCAGCAAGTCTTGTGCAGGTACACCACCTGAAATAATTCTTTACAAGTTGCTTTTTTCCAAACCATGCCACTGAATATTAAGTATTTATCAAAGAACAGCATTTACTTTAAAAATCAGCACCAAGCACCGCATACTACATATGATACAACTCAAGCCTCCATCCTGCTGCAAGCTCTGCACTTACGTACCATTCACCAGCCCACTGGGGAAGGTAACAAAGGAAACACTGCTCAGAGAGAAACTGATGGAAAAGGACAAAGCCTTAGGTTCAAGCTCAAGCTACGCTGCAACATCACAGCGACAGAATGCCTCTGCACAAAACATTTCTGCTCACACCTTCCCAGCCAGCATCCAGATGACTCCTTTTCCATACAAATCAATGAAGAGAGGAGATTTTACAGCCAAAACTACCCAATCCCCATTACAAAGTGGGGAGGGGTGGGGAACACATCTGTATTCAGCAGATTTCTTCATCATAACACAGCAACCAGCACCTTTGGGAAGGGTGGGTCTTTGCTCCTGGGCTACAGCCAACAAAAAAAACCACAGCCCATTGCACTGTGTCTCATTCAGCAGAGTCTGCTGTCTGGGCTCATTTTCTATCTGGTTTTCGAAAGATCTGGAAGTACCTTCTTTGGGGGAGTCCACTCCTCCTTCTTTGGCATAAAGGCAGTGTCCAAATCATTGGATTCCAAGAGCTTTTTAGTGGGCTTCCTTTGACGCTTACTTTCCAAGTTTCCTGCAATGAAACTCTTCACATTAGATAAAAGGCGGGGGGGAGGGGTGGGGGGAGAGGGGCAGGATGGTTTCTTTCTTCTCTTCAATCAGACCAAGACCATTAAAAGCAAATATCAGCCAACAGTTCAAAACAATCTACTTCACCTTGACTTTGGGATCATAAACTCCTTGGGCAGAGATGCCAATTACCTGTTTCTGTACAACTTCCACAAAAACGGACCTCAGTCTGCCACAACCTTCAGGCATATACAAAATACAAAAAAATTGCCCACAGAAGAAAGACTATGAAGTCAATTCCAGCAAGTAACACATCCTGGCAGCTCAATTCAGATCATAATTTCCCAATCACTTTGATGTGGTGTAAGCCAGTCCTACCGCCGACAAACATAGCCCTGCTTCCACTCCCACACCACTCCCACCAGCATTCATGTTGTGCATAGTAAACAGGCTAAAGGACATGCTCTCAGTTACAACTACTTGGGAAAAGATACCCCAAACAAACTAGCTGTAACCTGCATTGTTTCCTGCTCAAGCTTTTTGCTGGCACTGGGAAGGTAGCAAGTTTCTAGACCTGGGCTCATCCACACTGATTTTGGCAACATTAAACTTAACCAGGAAATGATGATGCTATGAGTGCAAGACACTCCACAGAAGCAGCCTGCTGCCCATCCTACCCTGTTGATCTGCTTGCTCCATCAGCCTGGGCTGAGTCCTTTCTGTGACATGCACCTCTGTGTGCACTGCTTACACTTCAAATACCTAATGGAGAGATACCATGGCACTGATCCCAAGGTAAGCCTCTGCTCATAGCTTGGGCTCTGTGTGCTTCAGTAAGAACTGAGTTTTCTCAGGAGAGGGAAAAGCTATGCAATGTCTGCATACGAGATGTTTGCTCCCACTGCTGCACTCAGTACTGTTCAACCTCAGGTTCACATCCTGTTTTTCCCTCTTAATCCTCTCCAACTTTTCATTTCTATCTGACATCCACAAGCCCCCGAAGGTGATCCTCCTGCCCTCAAACAGAACATACCAACTGACCTCCCAGTGACCGTATCTCTCTGCTGCTTGGTTTGATTGTTTTGACCATAGGCCCTTCAGAACAGAACAGTGCTCCCTCCAAGTTAGCACAGCCAGAACACCAACACCAGGTGTGCATTGTGGACCATCGACACATCTTTAGACACTACCAGAGAATGAACCTACTGCAAAGTAGACCCCGATACTGACTCTGCTGGAAAGGTGAAAAGCCTGTCAGACCACACTCACTCTTTATAAACTGTGCCCTGCTGAGAGTTAAGGTCCTGGTGTGCCACTAGTACAAGTCTCCAACAATTTCTACGGATGCGTTGAACCACTAAGAAAAAAACTCAATGTTTTTCCAGAGGGATTTCTGTCCCACAATTCCCTGAGCTCATTAGGAGAGCAAAAGGTCACCCCACAAGCTATGCAATTAGACTTTGTGTATCAACCTCAGCACAGCAATGTTCATCCAAAGAGTTTTAACAGCAGCAAGAGACCTTCAAGCTAACAGAACGCCACTGTTTGCAAACACAGATGGCAAGGACTCAGAGAAGGAGTTGTGACTGTCTTCATTTAGATAAAGAGGTGTTCTGTGCCAGGACCTAAGGAGGACCATCACACGCTACAGAAAGATAACAGTGTCAGTCTAATCATCCAGCTCACTGGGTCACCCACTGCACCCACCCTCTCTCCCTTGCCAGCACTAGTAAAGGTCATTGAATGAAGCAAAGCAAAAACAAACAGATCAACAGCTACTAATCTTTTCACTCTGACCAAAGCAACAATTTCCACTAAACTTGCGACACGTTCACTTATGGGAGCAGAATAACACAACCTCCCACTTACCTGACTTCAGGAATCTCTCTTCTGCATCTGGAGAAGCAGAAACTTCAGAAACATCCAAGGAAGACAGCACCAGCTCTGGAAAATCTGAAGGTCCTTCTAGAAGTTGATCAGTGGGATGAGATCCTAGTTCCCTAGAGAAGGAGCACTCTGCTTCAAGGATGGGAGGGGACTCTTTGGTTGAAGATGGAGTTGAAACCAAAGGACTCGGCCCCCGCTGGGTATCTCTGTCAGGACTGCATTGTGCAGGAAGACCTCCTTCAAATTCAGACCTTACCACGGAATTCACCTAGCACAGCGAAACATGTTGGTGAAAACATTTATCCTGCACAGCACTGCACGCAGCAAGAACACTCAGCCAGCAAGAACACATCAAAAGCACACAGACTAGAGCCCCAGAGTAATAACCATGAAGAGCACATTAGCCTTCACCCACCTTTTGCAATTGCTCCTGGCCTTTCTTTGATTTTTTCTTGGGCGCAAATAAGTGATCATATTCTTCTGCATATTCCAGAAGCCGTTTACTTGGCTTTCTAAGGCGTTTCCTCTCTGAATGTACTAAGAAAAAGGAAAGCAGCTTCAAGACTGTGTTTCTGAGATGATCACAAGACAAAATTCTCCTCATGCTCTGTAGATAACATTTGCTCCTGCCTTCTCTTCCAGAGGCTCCATGTGGGAAGCACCCTGATACTTCTTTGTCTTTGATACAGCCTAATAATTTTGAGCTTTCTATTTTCCACAATCCTGGCAGGTGGGATTTTTGAGGACTGAAGGAACTTCAACCAGTTCAGATAAGAAATTAAAGAACATTCAGTATTTGACTGAGAGGCTCCTGAAATTTCACCCAACACCTCCCTAGACAAACTACATCTAACCTTCTTGCAGGACTTTTATCAAAACCTAAGTCTATTAGCAACTTGGACTCATCGTGCTACTTTTGCTGTTAACCCAACCTCCTTTGGTTTTAATGCAGGGGCATGCGAAAATGCTGTTTTTCCATAAAGTAGTACAGTCATTAGTGTCACTAGTAATACATAAGCCTAAGTCCTCCCCTTCCCCTCCTCCCTGGCTTATTTCTGTATATACTACAAGAGCCTTGTATTCCCCATCTGCTACTGCAAGCCCATTTATTGCCTTTGCTTCCTGACAATAGATGCCACAATGAGATCAGGGAGCGAACAGTCCTCGCCAGCAACTGCAAGCTCTTCAGAGCTCAGATGTCTTTGTTTGCACAACGCTGCACCATTGCAAGGGAAACCCAGTAACAGGTATTTCCACGATACAAACTTAACCATCCATGCTATACTGGCTCACAACACCCCAGTGCATGGCAAGCTCAAAAAAAAAAAAAAAGAAAAAAAAAAGCAAGCACCCTGACACTATCATATCTGCTCAGCAAGCTGCAAAAGCAAAATGATGCAAGTTTATGGCTTTTTCTCACTTCCCAGAATACCTCTGACTTTTTCCCTTTATTAGTTTTCAAAAATTATTAAATAATATTGTCAAAAGATGTCTCCTAGTCACGAAAACGTTTGCAGCCTCCTGGAAGTTTAGGAACAAACAGTAAATACTCTCTTTGCCTCTTTTCATGTGTAGGAGGTGGCTTTTTCTTCTTTAAAACGGAAACATTTTATAACAAAACATTCCAGCGCAACACTTCAGAACAGGGATGTTGGACAAGATTGCTACACTTTATTGTGGCTTTGTGGTTAAACAAGCATGAAAACGTCAAACTTGGCAAAAAGAGAAGAAAGGAACAACTTGCTCAAACACAGCTATTTTCAGCCTCTATTAACACTCTGCACAGGTGTCTGGGTGAAATACACATTTCAGCACGTAACCAGTTATAGGCAGAGTATCCTCACTAGGCAACTATTTAGAGCTGCAAAGCCATGCAGCAGAGCACAGCACTGTGCCAGAAGGGCTGGCTGAACTGCATTTTTTTCCCCCCAAAGCGAATCCCATACAAGAATCCCAAATGGAGCCTGACTAGCACTGGCAAATCACGTACCTGACAAAACTATTATTTACAAAAATGTTTTATGTCAGCAAATTCCACCAATCTTCACTTCTGTCTTATTGCTCTAAATTGCACCACAAAGTTTGTAGCAAAAACCACGTCAAATACTGCCATTAAACTACAATTAAGACTTTATATCGGTTGAGCTTAGAGGAAATGATGCAGTGACTGCAATCTGTTGTGATCTCTGATACTCTGCTGCGGACGAGGATAAGTCACATCTTCTCAAAGTACTGGCAAACAGAGGAAACCTCTTCTGTAAGCTGCACTTAGTCTAACCTCCAGCATCATTCTCTGTGCTTTCTATTTAAGTGCCCTTGCCTGATATAAACGGAAGACTGGTTTCCACGAATGGGCTTTTCATGACTTTAGAGGTTTACTCACTACCACCAGCACACTGGGGATGTTACAGCAGTCCAGACAGCTCCTCGTACAGAGACTCCGGTGGTTCCCCATGGCACGCTTGCATAGGGAAGATTCGGGTGTGCTTCAAGGCTCGTGCTATTTAGAGCAGTGGAATTCGAATACACTGCAGTTGCTGATCTGTCACTTCTACAAGCAAACCCAGGCCCCCACTGCGTCCCTGCGTGCAGCGCCAGGACAGCTCTGCGCTCCTCTCTGCTGATGCCACCTCACCCAGGAGCTTGCTGCCTTCCTCTGCTGCTTCTCTCCTCTTAACGTTACTACCTCTTAGCAGCTCTTCTTCTCTAGCTTTCTCCGTAGACTCGCATCTTCATCTCATAGCAACATACAGGGATGTTGCAACTGCAAAACCATCATGAAGCCATGAGAACCCAGATGTATCTTAGCACAAACGAGGAACCTGCTCCCTCTGGCAGGCCGCGGCACTCCTGCAGCAGAGCCTCAAAAGCCCCAGAACAATGTGCAGCCTCTTGCCTGCTCTGTGAAGACTTAAGTCCTCAAAACCAGGCAGCCACAGCCAGAGTCCTCTGTGAATGATTAAGCTTGTCATGGTTTCAAACCAAAACTTTTCTCCTGTGTGTTACACCCTATGGGCTCATTTTCTGTGCCGGCTGTGACTTGCCTTGGGCAGGTCCTACAACCACTAAACTAGGAGCTGCCTTTTCCACACTGAAACAGAGGTGCAGCTAACACCAACCACGTGGCTCTAAGCAACACATCACAAAAGTATAAGCTTAAAAAACGTCCCAAACCTGGAAGGATGCTTATTTTACCTTTCACTGTGGAGAAACTAATGATTTGTAATATATTTAAACTTTCTGACCAAAAAGCTAAGCAAAATCCCATAATCGCTCCACATTTTGTTCTCCATGCTTACAGAGAACCCAAAACCAAGGTATCACACTTTCTTCAGCTCAGATGTATACATCTCCATGATGTCAAACAGTCCCAAGTTCCATAACTTATGCTTTAAATAAAAAAGTATAAAACGTATACAAATACACACTCTGGCGCAAGTCCAGCTCCCTTACCTTGTGCAGAGAATTCAGACTGGGGAGCAAAGTTGCCAAGCTCTGTTTCTGAGTCCATCACACTGTTGTTTGGCTTACCACATACATTCAAACGTTTCTCAACTAAGTCTAAATGATTCTCATAGTCCTGATCTGTCAGGTTTCCCTCATGCACCTTTGAATGAGGGGAATGCCTACGTCCCAAGCACTCATTTCCCTTCAGTGAAAAGCCACGAGAATTCAGGCCAAAGGCACTCTCCAAGTTTCCTTGTTCCCTAGATCTACTGATGTGCTTATTAGATCTAGCACTGCTTTGGTTAAAACGCTGCCACCGCTTTTTGGGTGCTACGTGATTTATATCATTAGACTCATCACCAAGAGAGCTCTCACTATTTGCCTCTGAATCCAAGTCTGGACTCTCCCCATTTTCAGCAGAAGTGCAGCTCTCAATATTTCTACCAGCTTCAGGTCTCCTTCCAATACGATCTAAATTGTCATCAGATAAACAGGCAGAGTCTTCATCAGTTGAATGTTCTGTTAAATCAACAGACTCTTTCCTCTCAGTATCTTCTGCTTCATTACCTAGAGGCCTGGTAACCGAACCGTGAACACGGAATGCATGTTCTCCTGAATCTCTGGATAACCGACTTAACAACTTACTTGGCCCTCCTGGTTTTAAGTCCTTTCTGTTTGAAACTGTTTTATCTCCAAGCTTTGATGACTGCTTAGATTTTGAACAGTTGCGTTTGGGCACACAATTTGTGCCGTTTGTCCCAGAAACAGCAGTACTTGCAGGCTCCCTTTTACTAGTACCAATCCCCGTCAACTTGGTTGGAGGATTGCGTGAAAATGAGGAGTTGCTTATAGCGGAGTTTGTATTTACTGTTTCCTGGACACAATCTCCATTTTTTTCTATTTTATATGGGGGACCTACAATAGACAAGGACTTCAGACCACTCGCAGAATTGCTTCCAGAACCATCAGCTGTGTTTGTATTTCGAAATGGGACTATATTTTGACCAGTCATCAGTTGTTGCTCTTTTGTCTTACTGTCATGCATATCCTTCAACATCATTAACAAGGTGCTGAATTTGTAATCTGGCTCAATGGGCAAACGACCATGACCAGAGGCAGAAGAGAAAAGTAAAGGTACTGTGGCCTTTGGAGCACCAGAGTCACTAGCATCATCGTTCATGGACCGGTAAGACAGCTCCTTCAGCTCTGACAAGACATGCTTCACCACAGCCGTTTCTATTTCAGCAGAATCCCTGGGTTTCTCATGCATGTTGTTTAACAGCTTCTGACCATCAACTTTTCCGCTTCTCTGAAGAGAATCTCTCTGAAGGCCAGAGAAACCTTTGGTATCAGAAGAGACGCGATTCACACCACCCTCTTCTTCTGCAAGAGAAGGCTCCAACCCAGCAACCTTTTCTTTATGTTTGCATTTTATACTCCTGATTCGGGGTAATTTCATGCTTTTCGGTTTTAAGATTGCTTGATTTGCAACAGCAGGCCAGGAGCTGTCCTTGGAAACACTTTGGGGAGTAGTGTGCTTGTTTGATAAGGAAAGATTGTCATTTCTCATATCTGAAGAGTGCTCAAGAGCCATCAATGACATCTCAGCATCAGAGAAGCCTACTTCAAGCTCCCCATCTGCAAATTCAGCATCAAGTCTGCTGGTTACTGAACCTCCCAGAGGTTTGCGATCTCTGTACGACTTCTTCCTGGCCCTTCTGTTGCTCTTCTGAGAAAGATACATGGAAAGCTTAATGTTTCCACTTGACATCATAGGAAATTCCTTCTCCACTTTATCTGAAGAATCACTAACTTCCAGAACACTAGAGGCTCTCTCTGAACTTTGGTCCATGGTATCTACATCACTGTTCCCACCATCTGAGAGGGAAGAGGATGAATCTGATTCTGTTTGCTTTTTCTCAATACCAGCATCAGATGCAGAATAGTGTATCTGTAATTTGGAACTGCACAAAATGCCCAGGGAGCTCTTCTCTCTCTCCAAAGATGTGCTGGAAAACAAATCCCCTTGGAGAGTGTTCTTCAGAGCGTCGCTTTTACGATTCTCACAGTCTGTTTTCAAAGGTGTCTTTTCAAAATGTCTTTCTCCAAAGGAGGAAAGCAAATGGTTTTCCCTGGTACTACTGGATGCTGTTAGGCTGTTGGCAATTCGGCGAAGTTCATGAGATGCGTGTTTATCTGGTAGGTCCCCAACAATCATGTTTCTAACTATGCTCTCTGGCGTTTTTTCTTTGATTTCTCCCCCAGATGCTTCCCCTCTTGCACCACTCTTTTTTACTCTAGTCCTTTTTCTGCTGTCAGAGCTTTTTTTCACATGTGGTTTAATGTGCAATTTTCCTTTTTCACTGGTCAGGTGTCTGGAGCCAAAAGCCAAGGATTTAAAACAGCCATTCAACTGCCTGTCCCTTTCTGCTCCAGGGCCATTGGCATAGTATTCCGACTGCACTTCCTTCTCGCTGTCCAGCTCGCTGGAGTTCTGGCTGCACTTTTGATCCTCCAGTCCCCCAAGAAGAATGTCTTCTGCCTGTCCAACACTGACTTCCCATTTAGCCATAAATCTTTGAGGAACCTTGAAGATGGAGGAGACAAAAAAAAAAAGAAAAAAAGAAAAAAAAATTGAGTGGATAACTAGCAAGGTAAGTGAGATCAAGGTGCAGAAGGCACAGAACAGAGCAACAGTCCTGCATTTTGCATCTTTAAGACAATTACATGGATTCCCAGAGACTGTGCCTAGTGGACACAGAAAATACTGCTCCTGGGGAAGTACTCCGCACTCCTGCTGAGCCTAATAAAACTCCCTGTGCATTCCCAAAACAGCAAGAAGGTCCCTGCAAGCACAGGTCTCCCAGGAACAAGATGTCCTGGCATCCCAGCACACTCTGAACACAACAGCCTGTAGAGGGGAATGCATATGGTATGGATCCCTGGCACAGAAATGCAAAGTAACAGCCAACAAGCTTCTAAAGGCAAATGCAACATCATTTTCCACAAAATATTTGAGCAGACATGCTTGCTTTGCTCATTCTTGATTCTTCCTGCATCCCTTGAACTCATAGCACGATTCAATCTTCCCTCTCCATCAACTCACCTTGGTACAAACATGAGATACACACACACACTTCTAAAACATACTCTATTAAATTCAAGACGTCTATTGCAGAGACGTCTCCCAGCTTTAACTCTGTATCTTTAAGCATAAAACAAAAAGCACTCCACATACTGGACAGGAACTTCTGCTAACATCTAAAACCAGCAAGAAACTTGTTTCTTATTTGTGTGTGCAGTTTTCGGCTGCGCAGCAGCAAACCAAAGGCTTCACAACTGCTCCTGAAATCAAAACCAATTCCAAGGTAGGAGGAACAACTCACATTTCTGACACTTTTCCTTTAAAAAAAAACCAAACACCACACCAACAAAATCTCATTTCAGCAGATTAAAAAAGTTTTATGGAGCCTGACAGCAAACCAGCCAAATACTCTCAGCTTTGCATCAGATCTTGGCTTCCAGGGATGCAAACCTGGACATTTATGTGAGCCACAAACATTTGATTCTCTCTACTGCAGCCACATGGGCACTGCCATTTACATATAGGATGAGATTCTAGCCACGCAGCACTTCCAGGACCAGAAAATTTACGTGGGAGCATGTAACTAGTTGTTAGGGGGCTGGGCACACAAGGAGAGAAGTCCTAAGAGAAGAAACTGAATATGCCCTTGGAAAAGAAAAACCAAATGAAAGCATTATAGCCAGGGACTCACATCTGGAAGAGCACATTTAATCTGATGGTTTTGCACTAACGTAGGTTAAGTACATAACTGCTAATAAACCTCTTGGAAAAAGAGAAAAAGAAAAACCAGACACCATTGCCTAGCATGACTATCTGCTCTCTTACAGTAACACAGTAGCCTCTGTACTTCTTCACTTCAGCAATTCTAAAAAGTTAATTTTTCCAGTCACCTTCCTAAAGACATAGACCAGACCCCTGTGTCACATTACATTATACCAGCTACAACTGCTCAGGGCTGTTCTGTTTGGAAACGGAGATGATGCGATGAGCCACAAAACTCATTCCCACAGGCTCAATGACAAAGCGTTTTCCAAGTCAAATTATAAGTCCTAACAGGTTTCTATAAAGAGAATTACTGAAGCAGGACTAAAAACCCCACTGCTTTATCTCAGTCAGTGATCTAGTGAAGCGTGCAACTCCACCTCGGCTTCAGATCAGCCAAAAGAGGCTGCCAGAGAGCACAGGAAGTTATTTAGAAGCACGCTGTAATAGACATCAGGAGAGGGCTGCGCCACTGAATAGATCTCACACAGACAGAGACCCAACTCCTCTGCCTCTCGGAGCTCTCTAGGGCAATCAAAGCAGCAGGCCACACCCTAACATAAAAAAAAAAAAGCCTAGAAACTCCTGGCAGCTTATAAACTACGCTCGTTGTAAGGACGCAAAGAACCACTTCCCTGGCTGCATTGCTGCAGTCACTGCCACATTAAAAAAGCTGTTGAAGTGCAATTCCAGGCATAAAGGAATACTTTGTACTGCACAGATTCAAAGAATCAAAAACATATTAGAGAAAACAGATCTTTCACCTTATGTTTGTAGCCTTTTTCCTTTTGCTTTCCTCTTCTCCGAAGAACAGGCAGCTCTTCAAACTGATGTCTTCCTTCAAAGAGGACAATAGCCTTCCCAGCAACCCAGGTTTTCTCTGAAGGTTCTCCTAAGGCATCCACATAGTACTCTCGGTACGGTCTCCGATTGGAAACTATTTTGAGAAATTTAACAGAATTAAACGCTAGCATATAACAGAATAAAGACACACAAAAAGAATCCCAGAAAGCAGTAACAACGTGCCAGTTAATTTTCAACTACTTTTTGCTTAATAACATTCCCTCATCAATGCCAGTTCCAGATATTTCTAGTCAGAACTAAGGGAGACCCCTTTGATCTGTGTTGTCCATGTTCTGTGTTGCTACTCTCGATTTCTGGGGTTTTTTCCTTTCTTACAAACAATTGATTAACAGGTCTAAGATGGGTCATCTCCCTAGAGCAAAGACTACAGTTTGGCTGCAAAAAGCATTGCAAAAACATCCAAATATTTTCTTCCTTGAGAGACACAACATACTAGGCAGGACATTTCTTTTTTGCTACTCCCTGATTAATGATTAAACAGTCCAGTCCACTTGACCATTGGGAAAAGGCAACAGTGTGCCGGCAACACCCAGAAATGACATCCTTCTGGATAGGATTTACTCATACAGGTTGAACATCCCCCACCATGATATATGTCATCTTTGTTCAATGCTTTGTTACCAAACAAACTCTCATTTAGGACATAAAACATTAACAGCAGCATTTAAGTAAATACACACACGCACACACACTGTACAAGGACTGGTGCAACATGACAAAATGTTAGTTGCAATGAGTATCTCCACACTTTGGGCACAAAGGTATAGAGCAAGAGAAGAAACTCAATCATAAGGGCACAATCAAAGATTTTTCAAAGGTACTTTTCTGTGCAAGAATGGTGAACGGACACAGTATAACTAAGAACTGAACCAGTACTGGGTGTGCTGGTGGAAAAAGGACAGATTACAGGCATTGATTCCAACCAAGACCACTGAGAGGACGACAAATAATGACCAGGGCAACATCAAACCAAGGGCAAAGATGACAGACTTCATCCATCCTATTCACAGTACTGGGACTCAAGCCACTGAGCCTCAATCTTCCAGCTCCAAAAAAAATCTTCGAGTCAAGAGCTTGCTGAGAAAAGGCAAACTGCTTTAAACAAAACACCATGCTTCAAACCCAAGAGCAGAAGAGGTTCTTGCACAAGTGATGAGTTTGAAGCAACCTGCCTTGTTGTGAAGGGCTCGTTCCCTTGGCAACAGGAGAGCCAAGGCAGGAGGATCATGCTTCCTACAGTGCACACGGAGCCCCGGCAGCTGCCCCTGCCCAAAAACGCCGGAGTTCAGATCCACCCGCTCTGCCACTGTGGCATTGAGGAGGGGAGCAGATTACATACAGCCACAACTGGAAAAGGACACTTTCCCCAGAGTTCTATTGATTTAAACACTGATAAAACGCAATGGGAGGGAGACTCTATTGTGTAGCTGGAGATCAGGCCTTGCTGGAATTTGTTAATAGCATGTTTCCTCTCTGCAGAATTCCTTTATTAGAAATCATCATACACAGGCTGAAAGGAGATTACTGGACAGCTATATACATTAAAACCTGTCCACAAATTTATGGGGGGAGACGTGGGCGGATAATATACCTCTGGCATATCTTCCAGCAACATCTTTGACGGGAATTTGAGAGCTCGAAAGGGACTATTTAAAACAGCACATTCAGTATTTTCTAGAATCAGGATGGATGCTTCCCAAACAATGAAGGGGAAGGTGGAGAAATAGCAAGCAAGACGACTACAGCAACAAGATTTGGGGATGACATGAGCACAATGTAGGAAAACCTACTTCATGTCTCTAGAGAAATAGCAGAGGGCTCTAAGCTGATGGCCACTGGGAAAAAAAAAAAGTCTCCTTGCTCTCAGCACTTAGTTCTTAGGCTGGCAAGGGCCACAAAAACTGGAGAGAAATACATTGGTGAGAGGCAGCCTCATCAGTCTACAGAGCTGTCAGTGGCACCAGTTCAAGGGGTTTCCAGTTGCCACAGAATAAAAAGAATCAGAAGGGGAAACTAGGAACAAATAAATAAGCCCTTCCATTTGTGGCAGTCTCCCCATGGCAGCTAGTATGATCCTAAAAGCACTCTGAGAGCCTTCAAATGAGCTGCAATTTCCAAACAATCACTTTCCCTCTGTTCTCTCCATCATTCACCTACACTTGAGTGTACACTCTGCCTTGAGCTTGTAAGACTCCCTTCCTTCCTGGCTCTCCCCTACGTTCATGCACACACAGTCCTCATTTCCCCCATCTCTTCCCCTCACACTCAGCTGGCTCTTAGTTTCCCTGACACACTATGCTCTAAACTTTCACGTACATGGCTCCATCGCCACATTTTTCTGGTATTTCCCCATAAACAGCCTCTTGCTTCCTTGTGCCAAACAAGACCAAAAAAAATTTCACTTCCTCTCACACATTCCCACATCTTCAGGTATTCAGCAGCTACACTGCGCTACCTCCCCACCCTGCTTCTCAGTGTCTCCAGCCTCCTGTTCTCCAAGCCTAGCCAACTCTTGATGTGTTCACACTCCAGGCTTCCCAGCTCTGCCTGCCCACCCGTTGCACCTCTCTGTCCTCACTTCCTTGATCCACCTCCTTTTTTTCTGCACCCCTTTTTCGACCCTCTGCTCTTTCTTCTGCACTGCCCTGAGCTCAGCCCAGCTATTCATCCTTCCTATACTCTGGGAAGAAAAGTCTACATGTGCAACAGCTATCTGTGCCACTTCCAGCAGCCTCAGTCCTGTCTTCCTCCTGTCACCTCCCTGATCTAGGTCTACTTTATAGATCCAGGTCTTCCACAGTAGAGTCTATTTATTCATACCTTTCAAGGGCCACAAACGGGATTTTTTTTCTTAGATTAATTAAAAACTGCAGCACCCTGCCATACACAACGCCTCCATTTTGTGGTCTGTGTAGATACAATACCTTTCATTTTTGAGTGACAGTCCAGCACTGGGTCATGACAAATTGTGCATGGCCACCATGGGCGTCTGTTGAACTTGGCCCAAACAAGATCCCCAACTTCATACTTCACTGGAGTAGGTTTCTTCTTGGCTCGGATCTTTGGGGAAAAACCAGAACACAAGAAATCACTAAAGCTCCAGATGCTTTTAAAGAGATTTGCCTCCCCCCTGTGTGCAGATTACATCTGGCCACCAGAGACATTTACATTAAAAAGCAAGTCCTGATTTTATTTAGTGGGTCCTACACCTTCAAAGAACACAACGGTTCTCCCCATTCTTCTGAAAGAACAAAACAATAAACCAGGGTTTGAGGGGAGTTGTTATTTTTAATAAGGAACACGACCTCTGGTAAATGACTGCACTCAAACTTCACACAGTTGAACAGGTAAATATTTGGAGTCACTACTAGCCACTAACACCAATTTGTTCATTTCAAAGGTTGCAGTCAACAGAAAAAGTAGTAGTAAGAGACAATGAAATATTCCTGACTGGAAGGTGATGAGAACAGCAAATTAAGTGTTTATCACTTGCACAGAAAAAAAAAAAGTTGCTATGTACGAGCTAGTAACTTCCGCATTTCTCAGATGTGCTCAGGAAAAAGCTTCACCCTAAAGTATTTGAAACCAAAGGTAGGTACAATTAGAAAAGAACCTTGCTATGTCCTAATTTTTAGTTTACATGAGCAGAACTGCCATTGCTCTGCCCCAAAACTACAGAGCAGGAGAAAGGGAGCACAACAGCAGTCATCCCCCCCTCTAGGAAACAAACACATGGACTTCAATTGTCTCCAAAATCTGCTCCTGAGTATCAGCTCTGTAGAAACAGACACCCAAACCCACTCTGCTTCCCAGGGCTGTGCTGCCAACACGAGAATGTCAAAATCTTTCAACACAAAAACCTAATGCTGCTTAATGCCATTTCTGCCTCGCTATTGAAGAGCAAAGAGCAGATCCCGTGTTGTTTGCTACATACGCACACTCTCAGGCTGGGCAGCAGGACCTTTGCCAAGAAGAGGATTCAGGAGCTTACCAGTGTCGTGACTAATTGAGCCAAGATGCAGTACAACAGATTTTCACAGGATACAGGAGTCCCCGTGCCCAGCTGTGGGGTGTCCTGCCTGTTCACCAGCACCAGCCAATGTGTCCCAGGTGGGTTCAGCATTTTAAGAGCTGTAAGAAGTGCCACGGGTATTATTCTTGCCAATAAGCATCAGCAATGTGCTTCTCATTAAAGCTGTCATGGCACAAATACACACCTTCTCTCTCACTTCACTTCTCTGTCCTGCTCACCACCCTTCCCGAGGCACGTCTCTTGCAATTCACAGTTAAACATCCTAGCAACTAAAATGCAACAGACCTCTCTAATAAAACGTATATTCCGCTTCAGGTGGAGTTTTATGGATTTTCTTCATGTGGTTAAAGAAAATACAAAAGGATAAACTCCTCTGTTACATGAAAAAAAAAAAAGAGTAGGTAATGACGTTACAGACTACATTGCTGAAATTCTTGTCACTCAGTCATCAAAAGCCATGTAATAACTTATCCCTGAGCAGGAGCTCAGGAACAGGGAATGTGACGGAGCACCAGGCAGGGGGCTGCAGACCCTCGCTCTGCCACTGCCCCGGCTGCAGCCTTGGTGCCTCCACCGTGCCGCAGACACAGGCTTTCTGGAACAAAAATACCCAACCGGGAACATCAGAACCAGAGGTGCTGCCCTTGCTAGTGCTTTTTAAATGCGGATGTGCTTTCAGATACAACCTTCCCCCCAATTCTTTTTTTTTTTTTTGCCTGTTTCCAGCTTATATTCTTCCTGTATATGTAACTTTTCCCTTTTTTTTTTTTAAACACATTTTTCAATCCTAACTGATTATCTCAAACGTGGTGTGTAGTACACACGCAACGGACGTGCATCCTGCTGACATCAGTAACCTGAGCACAGTCAGCTGAAC
>VXBL01009097.1:146074-161656 GCA_013400195.1 Aramus guarauna | reverse complement strand
AATGACGTTACAGACTACATTGCTGAAATTCTTGTCACTCAGTCATCAAAAGCCATGTAATAACTTATCCCTGAGCAGGAGCTCAGGAACAGGGAATGTGACGGAGCACCAGGCAGGGGGCTGCAGACCCTCGCTCTGCCACTGCCCCGGCTGCAGCCTTGGTGCCTCCACCGTGCCGCAGACACAGGCTTTCTGGAACAAAAATACCCAACCGGGAACATCAGAACCAGAGGTGCTGCCCTTGCTAGTGCTTTTTAAATGCGGATGTGCTTTCAGATACAACCTTCCCCCCCCCTCCTTTTTTTTGTCTGTTTCCAGCTTGTATTCTTCCTGTAAATGTAACTTTTTCCTTTTTTTTTTTTTTTAACACATTTTTCAATCCTAACTGATTATCTCAAACGCAGTGTGTAGTACACACGCAACGGACGTGCATCCTGCTGACATCAGTAACCTGAGCACAGTCAGCTGAACAGAGCAGTAAAACTGTGCTAGAGATTTGCTAAAGCCTTTCACACCGATCCACCTGAGGGACACCCACAACCCCTGCCTAGAGGCAAGTCTGCATTTAAATCAACTCTTTGTCACCCTCTAATACCCCACACAGGTACNAACCACCACCACCAAAACCAAACTTGCAGAGGAGTGAAAGCAGCAGTTACTACCATTTGCAGGTACAGCAAGTCTCTTCCTTTAAACTCTGCTGCNCAGTCAGCTGAACGGAGCAGTAAAACTGTGCTAGAGATTTGCTAAAGCCTTTCACACCGATCCACCTGAGGGACACCCACAACCCCTGCCTAGAGGCAAGTCTGCATTTAAATCAACTCTTTGTCACCCTCTAATACCCCACACAGGTACCTGATGAAAACATAGCTTTCAAAAAACTATTCGGATAATGCTTAAACAGTTACCTCTCTTTCTGCAGCTATTCTCATTCCCTGTTTGCTGTCTCCCTTCCCCAGCAGCCAGATGTTGGCCTCATCACCACCCATCACAAAGGCCCCACCAGTGGGTGGAAGAGGCAGATCAGGAAGCACCATGTGCTGATGCCCAGAGGAAGAGCCCTGAGACAGGACACACTGCAGCAGGTCACTGTTTTGCACTATTTTCTCTTCATTCCTTCTAAATCCCCACCACGCAGCCAGAGACACCTTNGCCCCCAAAGCATGTATTTGTCAGGTCAGAATACAATAAATTTCATTCCTATTACAATTAACATTTACTATGCCAAGATCAAACTGCTAATATATCCCTGATGGCCAAAAATTCAGCCCTGCAGTAATGGTGACTTTTCTGTGAGCTAGGGAAAGCCCAAGGGTTTTTTAAACACAATGAACTTCAGGTGTAGTCCCTACATATGGTCAGACTACCATTTAACTACAGAGCATGGAAATGTTCAAGTGTTTAAATAATAAGATAACTTGTGAGCCACTGCGTAGCAGGTAGGTACCAGGTTGTAACACCAGTGGAGATAACTGAAGACATTCAAAGCAGTAAGAGAGTGGTAAGTGAGGAAGGGGAGGACAGTGTCTTGTTCCATCAGTGAGCAAGATCATGTGTTTTGTATTGGTAGCTGTTCTCCTAAAGGAAGTGAGTACTGTTGTTCCGGTTTCAGCTGAGATAGAGCTAATTTGGTGCAGTGCTGTGTTTTGAATTTAGAATGAGAATACTGTTGATAGTACACACACTGATGTTTTTAGTTGTTGCTAGGTAGTTGTAGTGTCTACACTAAGTCAAGGACTTGTCAGCTTCTCATGCCCTGCCAGGTGCTCAATAAGCTGGGAGGGCACAGCCAGCACAGCTGACCCAGACTGGCCAGAGGGATATTCCATACCATGTAACGTCATGCTCCGGATATAATTGGGGAAGCGAGCCACGAGGTGGAATTGCTGCTTGGAAACAGACTGGGCATCAGGGTTTTTTTTTCCCTTCCACATGTGGTGAGCAATTGCATTTATGCATCACTTGTTTTATATAGAAAATATTATTATTATTACTATTATTATTCTCTTCCTTTGTTATCCTATTAAACTGTTTTTATTTCAACCCATGAGGTTTTTTTTCCCCCCATCCCCTTGGTGGGGCAGGAGCGAAGCAAGCAGCTGCGTGGTGCTCAGTTACCAGCTGGGGTTAAACCACAACCACTGCCTACTCTCTTATCAACTGTTTGGCATTAATTTGCTATTCAGATGGGACAAACTGCAGCCTAAACTCTAGACTACACACAGTATTTCAGATCATTTTGTGCTATTTTTGGAAAGAACAAGGATGCATCTTGTGGATGGTTTTAATCAAACCCTCTCCACCAATGCAAGACCCCAAATGACCACTGAGGAAGGCGTCACAAGCCAAGGTTCAACACTTCTACCTTGAAAGTCACCTCCTGAATTTGTACTACGCCTACTCTGCAATTCACTAAGTGAAATACCAAAAGTTGGTGCTCAGCTTCATGAGAAAGGAGGCTTTCTAATAGAAAGCAAGTACCTCTGCCCTCCTGAAATTCTCACCATAAGTCAAATATGAAATGTATCAAGCAAAGAAAGCTTATATTTCTAAGTGATTCTATTATTGTACACATACTGTCAGTCCTTGACTATCTCTCACCAATCTTCCTCCCTTTAAAATAACCACATCATCAAAAAGTGACAAAAATAACATTTATCCAGTAACCACTCTTGGCTACATCATTTGAAGCTGCTGTTCAATTCATTAATCTTGCTGGAAGAAGTGACACAAAGCACAAGTCAAAGATGCACTCCATGGCTATCAGCATATGCGTGTCTTTCCTGCAGCACTGCTCATCTCTGTGTAATGACGACAGCGGTACTGTCACCTCCAGCGCAGCATGGCACAGCTGCAGACACCCCTGCACGCCAACAGTATGACTGAGGATGTGACCACCTTGGCAGGGCCACAGTAAGACCAAACTGCATGCAAAGGAGCATGTATATATATATATATATGACTACAGGCCAAGATTTTCAATATCATGTACCCAAAGAGCCTAACTGTCCAGTCCAAGCACTGAGCTGCAGCCATTGTAGCCCTGCATGCTTCAAATTTAGACCTGCTTCGGAAAGCCATCATGGAAATGCTTGGCCAAGAGTCCCATTATAGTGTTTTCCTGACTTAATTATAAACATGACATTATTCAATGAAGCAAGGGACAGAACATAGTTTTGGAGAAAGGCTGGGGGAGCAAAAGAGATTGTGTGCAATAAGAATAAAGTGAGAAGGAAGCCACTGACCCCCAAGAATAATGGAGTGAGATCCTCCCAAGCATGTTTCACCTAAGAAGTGGACAGAATCAAAGCCAAGGAAGAAACCAAAAGGAGGAGGCACATCCAAATGGTAATTAAACAATACACTATAAACAATGACACTAATAGACTTTTCTGCTGAGCGTGTGGGCAGAAGTGCAGCAGATACCTGCCTAGGCCCTGCAGCAGGAGCCCGGGATATCTCGTGAGCAGATCTCCCCACACTAGTAGCTGCCAGGTAAGTCACACCCTGCACAGCAGCCAGCACATACATCAGCACCAGGGGCAGAAGGCAACAACAACTCTGTCCCAGAAGCTCCCAGTGCTCTCTTCAAAGCTTCTCATTCCCAGGGCAGTGACTCTCGTGCTTCTCCCTGCAGCCCATCTACCCCCAGATTGTTTGCACACAAGCTGTTCCCAACATCTACTTCTTATTAGCTAGAACTGGAAGCCTGGTGAGGGTCAGTCCACTGTCTTCACCACCACCACCTTTTCTTCCTTTAAGTTCTATGATCACTATTTTTTTCCTGAACAGGATGAGATGACAAGGAGTTCACCTACTCCCTAAGAGCTACCAACCCACCCCCAGATATGGCTGAACTGGCTGAAGATCAATATCTCTTCGTAGCAGGAAAAAGAAAAAAAATCTAACAAAGCAAACTCAAGGGAGAAATGACATTTGAAGGCACCTGGATTAACCTAGGCCAAATACTCTGCTTGAAGTAGTATCCACTAACACAACCAGCAGCACAGTTGGTGTCACAGGTTGGCCATGCCTAGGATATGACACTCCTGACTCTTGCCATTTCACCATCACAAAACAGGTTACTCACCCTCTGTCCTTGCAAAGGTGGGGCAGCAACCGGGGCAAATTCTCTCTATTAAAAGCACTCCCAGAACTAGCCTGGAAGGGCATCGCTAAAGCTATCCCAAGACTTTTCACGAGATGGTGCTTCCCTCCAGCTGAAGGCCAACCTTAGTGAGTTAACTTACAGTTTAAGACAACGCAAAGCAGCTTCAACCTCAGCCCTCTGAGTTCAGGCTTATCTTTCTGTACAGCTCTTACCACAGCAGGTCCAGATCCTTTAACTCTGGTCACAGATACAAGGCAGCTATGGCTGCAACTCTCGTACAGTGACTGCTCCCAACAGTCAGAGAGAAAGACTCCGACCACTGTTCTGCTTTTACGGGTGGGAGGGTGGAAAGAAGCCTAAGTGATCCACCGTGCATTATTTCACTCAGCTCCTACACTCATGCACTGAGGAATGAACAAATACAGAAGGAAAGAAGACAGGACTTGGGAAATAATCTGTGCTTGTGAATATTGCATGGAAAGATAAAAAGGAGATGAAATTAAGAACACTGAAGCAAAGTCAAGAATGGAAATAACCACTTGTGATGAAAGCCAAAAAATAAATTCTCATTAGCAAAGATTTGTGTTTTAAAGAAGCTTTTCTGGAATCAAACCCAAATCAGTAAAAAACAAACAAAAAAACCCCACCCCAACCAAACCCCAAAAAACAGAAGATTAAATTATATCTACTTCATAGCTTAAGAAGTATTTGAAGCCAAGCAAAAAGAGGTCAAAGTTTCCCACATACAAAGTAGCATTCCAAAGCATGAGAGCTTTAAGCCTTTACAGAGAGGCTGCAATGCTGAACCTGCGCTCATGCAGGCAGGAGCCCTCTGCGCTCCTCTACGAGAAAGCTTATGGCAATAAATCCCTGCAGAGGGAAAGGGGTAAGCCCAACTGGAGTATGTAAAAAAACCCACCCAAACCACAACACCTGCATGGCGTAGCTGCTGAAACCATCACCACACTCACCAGAAGTATCATCACACTGGCACTTAACTTCACACCAAGCTTCAAGTCAAACACGGGAGTCAGCAAAGCTTGCTGGAAACCCGTAGGCAGCCTGCGCTGCTGGGGACTGGGGGACACGCTCTTTGTCCCCCCACTGCCCCAGTCTTCCTTTGGCTTCAGCACTGCAGCGAAAAGTAAACAGACGTCTGACCTACATTCGTTTCTGAAAAATCATACTACCTCTTATCTGGGACCACTATCACACAGAAGTGTTAAATACTCACTAATTAAATATTCACTAGCAAAAAATACAGTGGAGGTTATGATACAAGCCAAACTTCTGTTATCTACATGCTTGGGGATATTTGTTGTCTTTGGCTAGTGTTTAGTACCCTTTTTCCAGGCTGTGGAGCCTACAAATGCAAAGGGTGCTACATACGTATGAACTACCATGAAAGGTTAAAATAAGAGAGCTGATTGTACTGCACTGGGTAATTCATACATCCTGAAGCATTCCTATCAACTTCAGGAGCTATAAACCTATGGATTTTAAATAAAGAACATACTGATGTGAGAATACCAAGTAAAAGACACCAAGATAACTGGTTGGTTAACGGCATCCCTGTTTCACTTTCTTAATGGAGATCATTTTCCCTATGGATTGGATGGAACAGCAGTGCGATGGAAAGCTCTGGCATTTCAGCAGCCTAATAACCTGAAATGCACCTGACAGCAGGATTTGAAGAAGGCAGGACGAACTGGGTGACAAGGGGTACGATCTCACCCAGATCCCCAGTAGAGAGAAATCCAGACACACAGAGAAGATTTCAAACCATTGCCAGGAGCCTGAAACAGAGGAAAAACTCTCACACTTGCTTATCTGCATACATTTTAAATGATAAACCAAGTTCTCTTTAAATCTGACTCTCTTAATCAGCACTAATTGTTTCAAGTAAGAGAGGAACCGCAGGCATTGCCAGAACTTTGCTAAGTCTCACAAAGAACAAATATCAACAACTATCATCTTATGTCAGAGAACTAACAAAAAACCCCAAACTGAAAATAGGTCATCAGATCTGCCCCCTTTTCAGCCCTAGTTTTGTGCTCCTTTACATTATCAAACAAATTGTTCACAAGCAAGACATCTGATAAACACAATGTTCTTTTTCAGAAATGAAGTTTCTAAATTCATTAAATGAAAACCAGATTCAAACTCTGCAAAATGAAACTTGGCTATTCTAATTTATACATATAAACTGTATCCATTACAGCTTAAGCTGTAACCAGAATGAAGCAGTACTAGAGAACAACATGTACACGCAGTGCAAAAAGTTAGTATTGTATTAGAACCTTAACAGCTAAAAATTTGGAGTTTGAGTTGATTTAAATGTGTAACTACTAACAGTAGTTTGATGATTGTTTTGTTGTTTGGGTGTTGTTTTTTTTTTAATTCCATGGGCTTCTTTAAAAGAAACCAACATTTAACTGGGGCTTGCAAATTTGATCTTCTGTAGAAATTATGATTCACCCACAGGAGAAGAAAGGACGATACCACTTTGTTAGTCCAAATGAAAGGTGCCACTTACTCAAGACTGTAACCTCCTCAAAATGAAGTGGTATTCAGCATGCATATCCCCCCCGCCCAACTGAACCATTTTTCCAAAAACAACAACAACAAAAAGGTCCTGTTCACATAAAATTAAGTTTTAATTTGCGTTTAAAATTTCAACTGCTTTTGCTGAATCCCTACTAAAAATGAAACCAGAATTTTTGTACACAGTGTAATAAACTTATCTTGCGCTTATTTATTACTTGATATCTGCACTTAGAGACATACCCGGAGGAAGGTTCATGCTTCCATCATCAGGTCCTGCAAATTTACATTTCAGAGAGGCTTCCTAACCTTTATGGTATAAAGCCAGCTTCCTAAACAGACTCATGAGCACACTGAATTATGGACAACCAACTAAAATTAAGAGGAATTTTATTTGTTTCACTGCTACTATTTAGAAATCTGCATGCAGTCACCACATTAGCCAGAACAGTAAGAACTCTGAACAGGTGCTTGGGAAAACCAACCAACAAAGTAACTTCAGGGTAAATGGAGAAACTATTAAAAGGGAGATAATCACCCTGCTCCTCGCCCTTCTCACATTAGGCAACAGGCAGGTTTTTATCTTTCCACCAACTGTGGGAGGGAAAGTCATGAATATGCTCCTCCAAAACAAGAACACGGAAGTTTCAAGCAGAGCTCAGGGTAAGAGCCTTGCTGGACACTCAGCACTGGAGGCCCTACAGGAGCTGGAAAAAGAAGCTGGAGGTTTCCAGTGTGCTGCAGTATCTCTGTGAAAGGAATTCGCCATTCACTTTTCCCTAAAAAATACCAAACCAAAAGGCACCCCATCCTTTGGCTAGCATGGAACAGTGTTGGATTGCTCTATCCAACTCAACACTTCTGGTTTCTCACACACAAAAGTAAAATTCTGAATGCCTGAAAGTGAAAAATGAGCCCTCTATACATTATTTCCAATGAGTGTCTGAAAGTTAATACAACTTACACTGCTATTTTATTACCTATAAAACTTTTTTTTTTTTCCCATGAAGATGACAGCAGTGGTCCAATACCAACCCACAGAACAAGTTCCCTATCAAGAACTCACACAAACAAAGCTTTGCTTGGCAACCCTACCTGCTGCTCCCTACCTCAGTACTCCACCCATGAGGAAGAAGATGGAGAAGGACATGGAGGAGCCTCCAGGACTGGTGACGTGCTACCCTCTCCCTGTGGTTCAGCCACCAACAGTATTTCCAAACAACTCCCTTCCCTGACGCCAGGCATATCATAAGCAGCACCCCTTCCACCTGCAGACCTGCTGCTTCGCACAAAGCCACGGCAGCAACTCAGCCCCGAAGAGGGAGCAGGCAGATGTTGCTGGCTGCTTGACAAGCCATTTGTTTGTGGATTGTGCAGCTCCATCACTGCCAAGGCTACAACCAAACCAGGCAACGAGTTGAGTGGGTCAACTTAGTACAGACCTGCTGCTTGGGCTGTGCTAGAGACAGAAGTGAAGGTCCCCGGTCAGGGACAGCCTGCCCTTACAAGTGCTGTGAAAGACAGAAGATACACAAGAACTTTTCTCCCAATTTCTTTTTGTCATTCCTCCAAAGACCCAGGTGAGATAAATCTTGATGCAATCTTAATGGTAACCACAGAAAGTCAGTATGTCAACTTTAACAAGTGCTTTTCCATCCTTCAATAGAGGCAAAGCACACTGCTGAAATCCCTCCTGGCTTCATCAATGCTTTTGGACATACGAGAGATGGATGCTGGACACAGGAAAGATGGATGCGCACCAAGTCAATCTTTACTCTGTTGCACATTTAATCACTGCTGCAAAGCTACTGCAAGTAGCCACACTGAAACCAGATTTCTAATTTAATAAGAACAGAGAACTTTAGTTGGCGTCTGCCAGGGGCGTCAGCCTCTGCCTTCAACACACAGCAGCATCTTCCCCTCTCCTGGGCACTGGAGTCAGGAGCTCAGATCAGCCAAAGCAACAACTGTGCTCCTACCCAGCGCTGAACCAGTGGGACACTCAGCTCTCCACCTTCCAGTCTGCCTCTGCACAGCACCACAACTCTGCAGGCATGCCAAGCTCCCTTGTGCACCATTCAGCTCCCTTGCTGCAGCTGCCTGCTGGAAGGAGCACAGCGTGTTCCTTAGGGAGGCCAAACACTCACCTACACCCTGCACGCGTCCTCGGTAACACTCCTGCTGGCACCCCAGTTCCTGCACCACTGGCAAACCTTGCAAACTTAGCAAGGAGGCCCCTGTAAAGCCCAGGCACAACTGCAAGGACTACACTCAAGCATCTCCAAACCTAAAAAGCACAGGACATACTACCTGCGCCTGAATCCGACCTCCCCACAGGATAAACCATGAACAGCTCTTTGCAGCCCTCCCCACAGAGCGGTGGTATGGCAAGGCCAGCAACCAGTCGCAGCCCTGTCCCACAGCGCAAAAAGCTCTAAACCCTCTGCACTAGCACCAAGCCATTTCTTTGATGTCACCACACCTTGCATTTCCAACACTAGTTTGACCTTAACCCATAACACCGTATTCATGCAAACGCACCCAAAGGTAACATTTAAACTTCCAGTAACTATTTCAGCAGAGCAAACTGCAACTTTTATCAAGCATTCTTGCAACACTCCACAAGCAGCAAGTCAGGCAGGGATAGCAGCCCTGCCTGCTCCAGCAGCCACTCACTGCACAAATGCAACACTACATTTGGCTCAACACAAAATTCACAGAGGTCAGACACTGCAACTAACATTTGCAGTGTGCTCTGTAACTCAGCAGTTTGCAAACTTATGGCTGCAGAAAAATACACTGATGCCATGAAATTATAACGAAAGCAAGTTTGTTGATAGGTCTAAATTCACTAGACAAGAGTCTGCACCTGGGAAGTGTTTAGGGGTCCACAAATCCACAGAGTTTGAAAACTGCTGCTCTAATTCAAAGCAGACTCTCTTACAGACCTTTTCCACCCATTAACTTGGAAATCCTGGCAATGCCTTAACCACCATAAAGGATTTAACTCCCATTTTACTGAGCGAAGACTGCATTGCACGGCACAGATGGCTCCGTGCAGACAGAACAAAACATAGGTCATATTTTCCTGGTATTAAAAATGGCATTAACTTGATTTAAAAACAAAAAAACAACTCCCAGGACAAGCCCTCCCCACTAGGATTGAGTTTCTTTCTTCAGGTGTTTCTATTCCCTGTGTCTTTCTAAATGCCAGAGCAAATAACTGAAAAAAAACCCAATCAAAATTACTATATACAAGAAGCTGTCAGTCACAGGCAAGAAAAACAGAACTATATGCTAACCAACTAGACTGAAAGTTGATCATCACCAATAATACTGGGTTTTGAGTTAAGAATGTCTTTTTAAGAAATACTGTCTCAATTATAACTCAGAAAAAGCCACTTTTTTTTTTTACTTGAGGCTTGATTAGCTTGTTAATCATATTCAGAGTTGACATCTCTTCAGTGAGCTACAGATTTGTTCAGTTAACAGTTATTAATTTTTTTTAATTTTCCCATGTTACACACCACACAGTTTAACCCCACTTTTGGGGCAATCAGGTGCAACAAGAAGCTGCTATACTGCAAGAGGCAATCAACAAATCTCTAACTTCATGCAAAACAGAAATATGTTGCCCTGAAGTCAAACACTACTGCTACAGCATCGAACCCAGCCACTACCATTGATTTTAGCAAGGGCTTAGAAGAAACTGTAACAGCAGAGGTAGAATCATTGTATCCTCAACAATGTGATATTTAGGGAGGGGGGGAAGGTTCAAGTTCTGGGAGATACACTTTTCCAATAGAAATCATCAGTAAGGAAACAAAAACAGCAGAGGCAGCAGGCCTTGAGAGGCAGCATGCATCCTAAAAAGCACCTGTAAAAGATTTTTTTTTTTTGCTACTGTTGGCTGTTTTTTTTCCTGTAACAGTAGCAGGCGATGTAGTAAGTACGCCACACCGCATAGAGCAGAACTTCACTGCTGAATAGCTGAGTGAAGCCTACACTCCTCTGGCAACAATCTTCTCTAGAGACTTAAGTATTTGTGACTGCAGACAGTATGTTAACCAGGACATCTCTCTCTTACCAAAGCTTTAAAAAGAAGTTTTAAATATAGAAAGCAGAAACAGAGAGGTTTCTGCCATTATATTCAGCGAAACCTCACCTTCAAGACTGTCCAATCTGCAAGAAAATACCTCTAGTTTTGCTATTTGCACACAGACACGTTCAGTTTCAGAGCACTGCATGGCCCCACATGAACTGTGAAGGTATCGATTATTCAAACTTCACGCCACAGGTAGCCAGAAGATCCATATTTACTAGAGAAACCACGCTATTTTATGTAACATCACATACACAAACAGATAATTCACACCTAATCAGCAATACAAGATTAGAGAACAAACACAAATGAAGCAAGGGAAGTAAGAACAATCACAGCCAAATGCTAGAATAAATACCTCCAGGATCCAATCCACTGTGCAGAAGAGCTCTAGATCCTACAGGCTGTTCAAAAAATTGCTGTCACTCAAAGCGAGCTGCTCCTCAAACCTAGGGTACACTGTCCTGCTGGGGCAGCATCTCACCTCATCCCACCACGACAAAGTGGCAATGCAGTGCCATCACGTCATGAAAGTACCAAAGTCATTAAAGACCTCAAAAATTTATGGCCGAGCAGTAGCACAGTGCTCTAACTGTGGAAATATCTGTTCTTCTAGATGCCCGCCACAGCTGAAGTCCTCTGCGGTTAAGTTCAGAACTATTCGGACATGAACACAGTTCAGTACAGGGGCCCAGTGGATGCCAGCAGACTGCACAGCCAGGCGAGATCCAGCTACGTGCTCTTTTCTGAGAAAAAAACAAGGTCTTCCCAACATTGTAAATCTTAGTGGCAAAGACGGGTGTGCGCAAGATCAGATGCACAGGGACAGTAGTACACCGAGAGCCTGTTCTCACCGAGTGCACATAGATGGAGAGCATGCCCGCAGGAAGCACCGACAGCCAAACGGAATTAATCTCCCCACCAGGAAGATGTCAACTGATCAAGGAAATTTATGTTCCCTCCTCAAACAAACCACTGCCATGCCTATTGTATCTCAGGGATATAATGTTACCAGTAGTTAGTTACACCTCAAATCAACAGTCTGTAGTAGGAGATTCTTTCAGAAATGTTTACAGGAGTAACAAGTATCAGGTGGCGTTGGTTCCTTTATTTTATTTTTAGCAAAGAGAGAAATGGCACTAGACATGTCAGTTAATAAATTAAGAACCAGAGTAACTCTTACACAGGGACACAAATACTTTATAACAAGAATGCTTTATAACAACAGCTGCAGGTTGCAACAGAACTCTGAAGTTCATCACAGACTAATTCTAGGCTTAGAGAGGACTTTGCTGACTTTCAGTACTTCTAACACATCCCATACGGTGTGGTTCTGGTAAAGCAAAAACCTTCCAGGAACCCTACACACATGCCCTACTCATTCCTTACATAAAGCTACTAGAAGCAGACGTCCTTAGAGATGAAAGATCTGGCTCTGGATTTCCCTGCACCTCATTTCCTCACTGCCATTACCTGCACATCACACTCCTACAGAGCAGAGTTGGACAAGGAAATAGTATGAAAAGAATGAAAAGCAACATTGAGCGAGTGCCTCGTGCAAGCTCTGCACATCTTGCAGCCTGAAGTCATCAGGGTCCCCTGGAAAAAACAGCTTGTGAATGCGTAACCCATGATTGTACACCACATAACATACACGCACCAAGAGTGGCACACGTGCACTTGACTACGAGATCTCTGTGCTTTCAAGTGCTTAACCGTGCAAACCAAATGACCCTAACATACTTGGTGGGTAGAAATCAAAAATCAAAACCTGGCAGAGCGAGAGCCAAGTAATATGGCACCTAAAGTTATGTAAAAAAGTAAAACTTCAGCACAAGAATTGTGTCAGAAACAAGTCCATCTGCTCCAATTCCTCAGCAACCGGGTGTCCCCCCCCAGCGCTGGGAGCCTGGGTCCAATTCTCCCTCCAGCTCCACAAAATGCTGTCCTCTACAACTTGCAAATGCTGGGAAAATGCTAAAGACAAGCTGGTGTCAGGACGGTAAAGAACAAACAGAGAAGTTAAAAAACGTCCATCCCTTTCAATTTAAATGGCGATAACCCAACATTAATGCCATGTGCACAAGGAAGTTAGCCAGCAGCTGCCAGTAGTCACTGTATCACCACTTCTGGAGCAGAAAAAATAGGCCCAAGAAACACTGCTATGATTTCTTTCCAACACAAAATCTGTCAGTAGCTGCTGGAGAGCTTCAGTCAACCTTAACTAAGATTAACTCAACACTTAAAGTAACTTCCGCTTCAGAATATGCACATCCTTCTTTACAAATGAATGCTACCTGACCAACCTCTCCTCTGTTTGGGGCAATGTTTGAGTGCAGCGGATGCCAGGGCTATTAACAAATCCCCATGCAAAACAATACTGGCCGCCACCACCACCTACCCAGAGGCATTACTTAAATGCTAGACTTTGCATCTTAGTAAAGGCAAACCAAATGCCAGCCCTTCTGCTGGAAGCACTCTTGACATTTTGGAAATCAGCCTTTTCAAAGTGAAAAATTCAAAGCTTGCAAGGGGCAGACGGACAGAGATCCAGAGATACATGCACTCTTTCCTCTTGGCAAAACAGGAAATTTGAGCAGCAGTGGGCACTCTCAAAGCTGTGAGCTTCAAGAATAAAAGCTCTGAGAAAGTCCTGCTTTAAGGTGGAGGAGCTCCATCATCAGGCTAGGCAAAAGGGATTATCTGAAAGGGCAGCCCAGCTATGACAAGCCACCCTAAAAATAGCACTGAAGACCTCCTGGGTGTTTGTGGTTCTTTAGGGATTCTTTTGTTTGTTTAAGTTTTAGTGGGTTCTCAAAAAAGTTGATTCCAGTTACTCGAATACAAGTGAGACAAGAATTAAATGCCTACACGAACACAGGATCTGAGTAGCAAGCCTGATTATTTCTAGCTATTATGTCATGTTCAACAATGAAAAGATTTTAACTGTCTCACTGGTAACAAGGCATGGAGAAAAAACCCTCATAAGCAGCAGGGCTAAAGTGAAGGACCACTCAGACAACTTGCACTTACTAAAGCAAGAAAGCAAGACTCAAGGAGAGAAGGATCCCAGATTGCCTAAAAAAATACTTTTCTTCTCTGTGTTTTTTTTTCTGAGCACAGCTATGCTTTTGAGTCACCAGAACGCTTCAGCAAGGTTAACGTTGTATTACTGCAGACAGGAAGGCAGTTTTACTGAAAAGTCAACCCCTTGTTGCATATTCAAATAACAGGCTCAATCACTAAGACAGTTTTGTCACCGCACAAGCTGCAGTTCTGTGGAGCACATTGTAAAGCCACTGAAAGCCACTGATAGCAGAGGCAAGTGTTGTGAAAGTACCTCTGCTAGCTTCTGTTTACAAAGTGAGACCCTCCCACAACCGCATCACTGAGCACATGTCTGCTGAGAGATCCCCGCTTTGCTCTGCAAAACAAAGCTAAGTATATGCACAAACCTCAGACCTACAGCAGCCTCTTACCCCTAAAGACTTGAGTCTCCACATGGAGACGGATTCTTCCCAAGGAACACTCAAGAGGATCCATGACCCAGAACCAGAGCTGAGCCTAATCATGCCACAAATTAAGCCGCTGCCAGCATCCTCCTGAAATCGCCCCTTCCGCGGGCAACCTGTGACAAGTGCTCCCCCACCTTCCAGGGCACACAGCAGGAATGCTGCATGTTCCCAAATGAACACGGGTGAAAGAAGGCTTTCTCATGCCCTAGTAGCATCCATCCAGCATCAGTGACTATACTGAAATTAGAGAGATCAAGATGATTTCGATGTCAGTGTTGTCACGTGAGTTAATTTTCACAACCTGTATCAGGTAACAATTTAAACTCAAAGTATCCTCGAGTGAGGGACCTTAAGTTTACAAAAACATATTTAAGAAATACTCAAAAATACTGAAGAACTGCAGGAAATACGCATACATAACTGCAAATAAAAAAAATCATGCTGAAAACCATCCAAAAGTTACAGTTGTATTCAAAAACACATTAAACAGAAAAGTTAGGTGCATCTAACTCCTTCCAGAACTCTTAAGAGTTCAATCAGTTTTGCTTCTTATTAAGCATAATTAGAAAACAAACTGAAGGAATTTGTGAATGTGGAGTGAAATTAGGAGAAAGAAAAAAAAAAAAAAAAAAGAGGTCAGTCTGAATAAGGGGCAAGGTTTCCTTTTCCTGCCGGTGAGGTCTGTCAGGCCATGACACAGCCCTTCCCTGGCCACTGCCAAAGTCTCACAGCTTGGGTACCGCAAGCCAGGCCAGACAAAGAGAAGCCGTCTGACAGCATTAAAGCCGGAGCAGGCAGGAGAGGGGAAAGCTCTCCCTTCCTGCCCTTATCTCCACTATGTCAAAAAAAAAAAAAACCAAACCCAAACCCACCACCATGTAACGGAAAAAAACCCCCAAAACCCTCCACCGCAACTTCGCAGCGGTCCGCTGTTCTCGGGCGGAGGGATGGTGCCTCTCACTGCTGAGGGGTGAAGAGGGAGCGGAGGAGCGCGGCTGCCGGGGCACAGGTGCGCTGCAGAGCCCGGTGACAGCCCGCGCTGGCAGGCGAATCCCGGCCACGGTAGCCCCGAGCGGGTCCCGACCGCGGCCTGGGGACGGCCGCAGCGNCCTCCTCTTCTTCCTCCTCCTCTTCGTCGTCGTCGTCGTCCTCCTCCTCCTCTGGCGTCTCGGCGCCCTCCTCCTCTGCCACCTCCCCGCCGTCCCGCAGGAGCAGGGGGAAGGCCAAGACCCCGCGGGGCGCGTCGGCCGCCGGGCCGGGTCCGTCGGCGCTGGCCGCCGGGTCCTGCGCCGCGGGGGGGCGGGGGGGGG
>VXBL01009097.1:130974-144182 GCA_013400195.1 Aramus guarauna | reverse complement strand
CGCCCCCCGCCGGGTGGGAGCCCCGGAGCAGCCTCTCTGCACACTCAGGCAGGCAGCGCCCGCTGCCCGGCCCTCGCCGCACCGCCGGGGCGCAGCCTTCCCCCCGCCAAAAACACCGTCCTGGAGCGGCTGCGGGTTGGCACCTCGGTGGGACAGCGGCACCCGGCCTGCGGGCCGGCCCTGCGTCCTCCCTGCTCCCCCCCATGCTTCCCTGCCTGGGCACTCGGCTTGCTCCCTCTGCCCTCTCCCTCTGGCTGGCAATGGGGCAACCATTCCTCCCCAGCGTCCGCCCCAGAGGGGCCACAGACCAAGGTCCCCCACCCGATGTCCCCCCACTGGTGCGCCGCCACCGCGCTGAGACTGCCACGTTCAGCCTCGCGCCGCTCCAGCACGCCCACAGAGAATGGAGTGGCTTGGCAGGAAGCGCCACGGTTGGAGGTTTTGCTCGTGACTTGTTTGTACCTCCGAGGTCCCAACCCAGGGCTCGGCCAGCGGCACCCAACCCACTGCAGGCCATCTTGCCCGGTGCCCACGTGCTGCTACCACGTGGGAGCTGGGACCGCGCTGCGCCTAGTGCTGCACAAACTTGGCACCGAGGCCTGGCGTCCACGCGGTCCTCCCCGCTCGCGCAGAGAAGGGGCAGCACCGAGCTCTGGCCGGGGTCCCTCTGTTTCCCCCCAAACGGGGAAATACCTCCCCTACAGCCCATCTCCCTGGGATTGACTCCAGCAGCAGCAGCGGTTGTACCCCGGCACACCTGGGCGGGGGCCCGGCAGCCAACTTCCCTCCTTTCTCTTTGGAGCAACCTGCCACGCACGTTTCCGCCACGTTCCTGAAATAAAGCTAATGATTTATTTATAACCCCCGGGGGCAGGCAGGGCCCTGCGCAGGGCGGGAGCGCCCCGTGTCTCCCCACAGCCTGGTGCCTGAGACCCAGTGAGCGAGGGCTGAGCTGGGGAGAGGTTTAGGACTGTCCCCAACCTGGCCCCTGACTGCAGCCAGCTGCCCTCGCTCTGCTGATTTGCCCCTTTATGCTGGCTGGGCAGGGACCGGCAGGGCTGCCGGCAGGGCATGTCCCAGCCTGGCTACAAGCCCCATCCCCCCCCGCCCCCCCCCGGGTGCCACCCATCCGGGGCTGAGCCCTCTGCTCGTGGGCACGTGGCACAGCGCAGACCCACGGGACACTGGTGGGCAGGGGCTGTACCACTTGGGCACTGGTACCCAGGTGGCTTGGGGCACCCCCAGGCACTTCCCCATCCCACTGTCCCCCCAGGCGCATCCCTGCCCCAACGGGGCCCCACGGTGATCCCGGTGCTGCTCCCTGCGGCAGCGTGGTTACTGGTGCAGGGAGGAGCGGGCCGGGGGCGGCAGTGAGATGCCCTCAGATGCACTCCCCATCTGGTGTGTCACCTCTCCTTGCGCCGCGGCCAGCACCCACAGGAAGGGCCCTTCCTCGGTCCCCTCTCTTCCGGCGGAGGAGCAGGCAAATGGCACCCAGCCGCCGCTGCGCAGGGCTTTGTCTGTGGGCTCCAGCGGGGAGCGTGGCCAGCCGGTGGCCTTGCAGGGAGGTTCCCCACTGCCGGACTTTGCCTGCGAGCCCCCCACCCCGCAGCCAGGCTCTCCTCCCGGCTCAAACCCGCTTCCCAGAGCATGCCGGGGCCTCTGGAGTCGGTCAGGCCGGTGGCCGCGGAGCTGCACGGCACTGCGGGCTCCCTCTGGAGGCCCCGGTCCCCGTGCACCGCCCGGCACTGTCCCCCCATGGGAGCAGCCCCGTCCCCCCCCACTCCCCGTCACCAATGCATGGCTGTAACTCCCGCCATGGCTCCCTGCCGCCACAGCGGTGCAGAAAGCAGCGCGGTCCCGTGCCACAGGCCCCCCCCCCCGCTCTCCCCGGGTGAGATGAGGGGGTCACGACTGGCTGGCGGGGAGTCCCGGTCCCCAACACAGAGGCAGCTGTGGCCCACGCAGGTCCCGTGGGAGCCATGGGCAGGCTGGGCTCACTGCAAGCAGCCCCCAGCCACGGCTGTCCAACCCCCCGGCAGACACTTGGGGCACTGCGGGGGTGCAGGACAGCAGGGGGTTGCGGTGGGGGGACACACGGGGAGCACGGCCCTGGGGAGCAGCGCTGGGGCCCTGCACAAGGGCCAGGGAAGACGGACGGGAGCCGTGGCCGTGGGGCTGGCGCATGGCCGGGAGCGTGGGCGAAAGGGTTAAGGAGCTGCAGCGGGCAGGAGGAGGGCTGGCCCGGCCTGGGGAGAGGAAGGAAGCAGAGGAGGAGAGGAGAGCATCCTGCCCAGAGGGCTTGCCGGGGGCCCCTTTCCCCCGGGAAGCGGCTTGTGGGGCTTGAAACCACGGGGGATAGGGCGGTGGAGAACCGGGGTGGCCAGCGGGGCTCAGCCCAGCTCTGTGTCAGCAGCACCAGTGCCTGCAGCTCAGTGCTTGTAGGGAGACAGGGCTGCCCACATCTGCCTGCAGAGGCAGCCCTGGGTTTTTCCTTGCTCGGCTGGTGCTCCTGGCATGGGACCCCTATGCCGGGGTAACCCCAGCCTCCCAGGTCCCCCACCCTGCAGTGCCCCTGCTTTGCTGCTCCCATGATCCCCTTGAACCTTGGGGGAGGCAGCCCCAAGGGCAGACAGGGCAGGAGCAGCCCTGAGACACACAGTGGCAGTGGGATGGGGGACAGGACCCCTCCTGCAAGCTGCTGGGGACAGGAGCCACCACTGCTGAGCTCCTCTGCCCTGTGTGCAAAAGCTGTGACTGGGCTGGGGCCAACTGGGGACCTGTCACCCCAAGCAGTCTTGTGCAACATGGGGATAGTCCCCGAGGGACCAATGTCCGGGGTGCTCAGCTGAGTGCTGCAGCTTCTCTTGGGGACTCCCCTGCTCCCCTCAGGCAGACATGCTGCACCCCCATCCCCAGCTGGGGGGGTCTACTGGGCCCCAGCCCTGGGCAGCAAGGCTGAGCCCTCACTGGGCTTTGCTCCATCCACCCCCAGTAGAGCCAGGTTCACCAGGCTCCCGTGCCCATGGGGTGCCCTCCCTGTGCTGGTCTCCATCACCGGGAGCAGGTGTGAGCAGGATCCACATCAGGACACAGCGCAGCTCCGCAACACGAATCCCCCTGCCCTGCTCCACTCCCAGCCCCGTCCATCTGCAAAGCGATGGGATGAAAAGCGAAGCCAGGATCCGTCCTGGTGTCACACACCATTTTTCCCAGCAGAGTTTGTCGCCCCTCCCACACAGTCCCAGGGCTGGCTGGCCGCGAAGGCCACTGTCACCAGCTGAAAAGTCGTGGGTGTGCAGCGGGGCGGTGGGGGTGTGGTGTGCCCGTCCTGTCCCATTTCTGCACGCCCTGTGCAGAGCTGCTCCCGCTGGCCAGGAGATGGGGCTCGCAGCCCGCTTCCCCCGCCCCCCGCCGGCCACGGCCAGGGGAGCGCTGAGGGCTGCGAGCTGGGGATGGGGGTGCAGCGGGGCAGCCCCCCGCCCGCCCTCGCTGGGACCCGTAGCTTGGCCTGGCTGGAGCACGGGGGTCCCGGCCAGCGCTGGGGCTGGGAGAGAGCCAGGGTGTGCATAGGTGTGCGTGGGTGTGCATGTGTGCGTGGGGATGTAGGGGATGGTGGGGGGTGTATGTGTGTATGCGGATGTGTGTATGTGTGGAAGGGGTGTGTGTGTAGGGGGGGGTGTGTGCATGGGACGTAGTGTGGGTGCATGGCTGGGGGGTAGATGCAGGCATAGAGCGGGGGAGTGTGTGCATGAGGCGTGTGTGCACAGAGCGGTCTATGTGTGTGCAGGGTGATGCAAGTGTGCATACATGGGCATGTGTGTATGTGCATGGGAGGGTGTATGTGTGGGGGCTTGTGCATGGATGGGGGTCGTGTGGACATGGAGGTGTGTGGGGGGTGTTGGGTGCACACCTACATCTGTGTGTGTGCAGGTCCAGGGATGCAGGAACTGTTGGTGTTCGGATTCCTCCATGAGAAAGGACAAGCCTTTGCTTCAGCCTGGACCCGGGAAGCAGCACAGGGTGCCACCACGTGTGGGTGCCCGTGGGGCCCCTTTCCCTCCCCGCTGTCCCACGGGGGCCTTTCCCTCCCCTTCGCTGCCTGGGCACCGCTGGGGCACAAGGGGCACCGGCATGGGACAAGGACGCGGTGCGCAGGGCGTAGGACATGGGATGCAGCAGGCAGGAGCAGGCAGGAGGGCAGTGCCAGGTGGGGGAGGCAGGAGCCTGGTGCCTTTCAGCTCCCCCCCCAGCCTCATCCCTCCCTGCCCGAGGGCGGAGGCTTTCTGCATCTCACAAAAGCCAGATTCTCCCGGAGATAAAATCCTGTCGCCTTTGTTTTGGGGAAAAAAAAGACAACAGCAGCTCCTGGCCCCACAACAGAGTCGTTAAGTGAAGGCGTCTCCAGGCTAGGGGATGGGAGGCACATCCCGGGAGCTGGAATGAGGAACCGCAGAGGAACCAGCTGGTGTCCTGCCCCCGGGGCACTGCGTGTCCCCCAGGACTCAGCATCCGCCCTAGGACCAGAGCCATATCCATCAGGACTTAGCATCCCCCCAGGACTCAGCATTCCCCCAGGATCACAGCATTCTCCTAGGACCACAGCATCCCCCCCCAAGGACCACAGCATCCCCTAACAACGCAGCATCCCCCCAGGACCAGAGCCATCTTCCCCAGCATTCAGCACCCCTCCCCAAGACTCAACATCCCCCAGGACCAGCAGTGCAGGGAGGTGGCTGGGAAGCTCCTCAGCCCCACTGACACCCCACATCCCACGGGGACCCACAGACACATCCCAGCAATGTGCAGGGGGAAGGCACAACCCCTGAGCGAACAGGTTCTGCCCGTGCAGTGAGTACCTGGCCGCAGGGCCGGGGCAGGCAGGCTGCCCGCAGGCACGGCTGGGCAGGGGAGCGATGCCAGGGCCTGGGGGTTGGGGGGCAGCCGGGTGTGTGTATGTGTGTGTGGTGTGTGGGAACGCTGCCTCAGGAAACCAGCGGGATTTACTGGGCTACACGCTAAATCCCCCTCACAAAAGGGGCCTGTTCATGGGGACAGGATGCCGGTGGCTCAGCCACACTTGTTTGGCCAGCAGAGCCTGGCGGATTAAGGACAATTGGTTCAGCCCTGACAGAAAATACCAGGAATGTTAAACAATAAAAACTGCCTCCAGTTGTCGTGGGGCTGCGGGACACCCCAAGCTGCCTCCCTGCCCAGCTACGGCCCCGGTTGCCCTATGCCAGGCGGAGCTGGCTCCAGCACAGCCCACCAGCACCCGCTGCTGCAGCTCTGGGGGATGCCCGGGTGCCCGGGGATGGGGTGAGGACCAGTCCCCAGTGCCAGGGCAGGCAGGCAGGTACAGTGCCAGGCACCACCAAGACCCCAAAAGCATTGCTGGGCTGGTGTGGGGTGGGCTATGGGGATGAGGCACTGCCTGCACCCACATGCTGCCTGCACCCACGGCACGCTAAGCGAGCAGGGACAAAGCAAAGCTGTGACGGGCTGGCAGGTCCCCACTCATCATGTCCCCTTGTGTCCCCCTACATGGCATTAAGGATTAATGAACCCATCTCCACTTCACTCTTTAAAATTGGCTGTTGCTGTTTTCCAGGGAGATGGCAGTGCTCAGGAAGCAAGAGCAGTGCAAACTACACTGGGCACAGGGCACTGCCTGCCCCCCATGCTGCCCCCCAGCACAGACACCTCAGCTTGGAGCGAGGTGGGAGCAAGCTGGGCACAGCCCCCAGGGGCTCAACCCCCTCCCCAGGCACTTGTTTGTGTTTACCCCTGGTCCAGGCCAGGAGCCAGGCAGCCCCCATGGGCAGCCTGGGCAGTTTGCCCTCCGGCATGTGAATGCCCCATTCAGGGCTGTGCAAAATGCATTGGTTCTGGCACATTAGTGGACAGCTGGGATCCTTCCCGGGCAGGCAGGCAGGCTGCGGGGACAGGCAGGTTTCACACCTGCCGGGGGGCTGTCTGCCTCTGCCCGCTGTGCTGGAGCAGGGGCTTGTCCCAGTAGAGAGGGGAGCAGCACTGGGGATGGAGACCGCAAGCATGCCGGTGGGCTGGGGTCCCCCCAGCAGCCCTGGAGGGGCTGTGATGGGGAGGGGGCCCTGGAATGGCTCTGCAAACTGCCGTGCTCCCCAGCACGTCACGTGCGGCAGGTGCTGCACCCATGGTTGAACTGAGCCCTGCACAAGGGCAGCCACAAGCTGCATCCCTCGAGAGCCCGGAGCCCAGAGCCATCACAGCAATAGAGAGGACCGAGGGACCCCCTTTCCAGCTGCTGCAGGTCCTGCCCCACATCATCTGCCAGCCCCTCTCCCCTCGGGCTGGTTTGGGGCAAGCCATGCCAGAGAGCCGGCTTCCAGGCTGGGGGGGCTGTGAATGCAGCTGGGAGCTGGAGGAGGAAACAAGATCCTGGGGCTAATGGCCGGCAAAGCCCGGCCCTAGATGAAACCCTAGACCCAGGGAGAGGGCTGGCAGGAGGGGGTGAGACAGCTGCAGCCCCCCCTGCCCACGCTCCCAGCAGAGCCGGGCACTGTGGGGCAGGCACAGAAGAGCAGGGCCCGGGGCTGGAGCCCCCCAACCTGTGCTCCAAGGGGTGCTGGGGCTCCAGGGAGGCAGCGCAGAACCTGTAACTCACTTTTATCTGGAGTCCTGGGACCAGCCCAGGCGGGGGGGTGGGGGTGCGAAGGGTCCCCAGTGTGCAGAGCTGGGCCCCAGAACACTTTCCCAGCCTGGGAGCCTGCGGCAGTTGGGGGATCGGTTTCAGGGTGATGCTGGTAGCGGAGTTCACGGTGGCTTAGCGCAGCAGCAGCTAATGGGGAACAGATGCGAGGGTGCTTTGTGCCGGAGCGGGCCTGGAGGCGCGGGAGTGGGGACATCGCTTCCTGCACCTGTGGCACTGTCTCCGTGTCCCCCGGGAGCGCTCGCATGCCCCCGCAACGGCTGGGGCGAGGAGGCAGCAAGGAGGCAGCCCCTGACCTGCCTTCCCAGCTCGGCCAGGCCCTTTGCCCCCCCAGGAGCAGCCCAGAAACTGCACCAGGGTCTATTCCAAAAAAATAATTTATCAGTTCAATATTTCACGTACATAAATATTCATCTCTATGGCTATGTACAGAGGCAGCGGGAGCCCGGCAGGCAGCAGGGGCTCCCACCCAGAGACACTTCCACCAAAGCACTGGCCAAAGCTTGGCTCCCTGGGCAATGCCAAGGGCATCCCAGGCAGTGCCGGTCCCGGAGAGGCTCTGGCTCCCACTGCCCTGCGATGCCAGGCAGGTCTCATCCAGGCCTGAAGGCTCAGTGCTGATATGGAGCCTGGAGAGAGGGACACCCTGCCCTGGCACTGCAGCTCAGGGCCCTGCCCGCCCACCGCTCACACCGGGCAAAGCAGGGAACCTGCGGGAACCCGGACCCGCTCCCTGCGAGAACAGAGGTGGCCTCGGCATCGCCCTTCCCTGCTCGCCCTTAAGTCCTCACGCTGGGGTAGGAGAAGAGGCGGGGAGCCAGCGGCAGCGGGTCATGGGTGAAGACGGAGTCATCGGAGGAGCAGGAGCTGGCAGTGTCCTCGCAGGAAGGCGAGTACTGCTCGAAGGGCATGGAGAGGTCCAGGTACTGCGGTGAGAGACGGTGTCGTCAGCACCGGGTGCCGTCAGCGCCAGCGCCACTCGCCCCACCACCCACTGGACCCCCCGCTGCTCACCTCCTCCGAGACGGCTGCCAGGATCTTGTCCAGCCCCTCCACGAGCTGCTTGAAGGTGGGGCGCTGGGAGGGCACGGCGTGCCAGCACTCCCGCATCAGCATGTACCTGGGGGGGTTAGGTGACGTTAGCGGGGTCTTGCTGAGGCCCCTGCTCACCCCGCCTGGCCCGTACTCACAGCTCGTGGGTGCAGTTGGATGGTCGGTCCATGCGGTGCCCCTCCTTCAGCAGCTTGAAGAGCTCCTCAACAGGGATGCCAGGATAGGGAGAGCCCCCCAGTGTGAAAATCTCCCACATCAGGATCCCAAAGGACCACCTGGGATCATGCATGGCAAAGGAGGGGGGGGTGGTCAGTCACATCCTAGGACCCTCCCCGGCAGGTGGGCCCTGGCTCACCTCACCGTGCCCTGTGGTGCCATGGGAGAAGGTGGCAGCACCCCTGGGGAAGATGTGTCCTGCTGCTGTCCCCATGGCACACCCCCCGTCCTACTCATGGGGACTCTCCACTTTGTGCATAACCCCAAGGTGCTGCCTTCGTCCCACACCCAATAGCATCCTCATCCCACATGCGACAGCATCCTCAGCCCCAGCAGCCCCAGCACTCACACATCGCTCTGGTGGGTGTAGACACGGTCAAACAGGGCCTCAGGTGCCATCCACTTCACTGGCAGGCGACCCTATGGGAGCAAACCCCCTGCTCAGCCCTGGCCGGGGGACCCTGTGTCTGTCCCTGCCTCCCGGGCCCCCCCCCACTCACGTTACTGGTTTTCTTGTAGTAGTCGATGTCGTGGACATCCCTGGCCAAGCCAAAGTCAGCGATCTTCATCACGCTCTCTGCTGTGACCAGCACGTTGCGGGCAGCCAGGTCACGGTGGATGCACTGCCGGGGGGAAGCATCGCCCGCAGGGGGTGTGAGAGGGTGGCTGCAGCTCCGAGCATCCCTTCCCCACACCTGGAGCCACCACTCCCCTCCCACACATCCCCTGGCACTGCCGGCCCCCTGGTACCTCTGACCACAGGCGCAGTGTTGGGGACACACCCAGGAGGCTTTAAGCCCCACATTTTTGGGGGGATACTGCCCTGAGTTTTGCTGGATGTGGCTGGGAGGTTCTGGAGAGCCTGGGGGAAGGGGCTGGGCTCTCTCTCCCCACTCAGAGACAGGACAATGGGGGGACACAGCTCCTCCATCACCACCTTACCCCCCACCCCGGGCTGTACTGAGCACAGGCAGCCCACGTGGGCTGTGCCAGCCCTACCCGTTTGGACTCCAGGTACTCCATGCCACGGGCCACCTGGTAGACACAGGAGACCAAGTCCTTGAAAGAGAGCTGCTCCTCAGGCATCGCCGTGACGTCAAAAGCATAGTCAGGTGTCGGGGGGCGGCGGGCGCGGAGGTACTCGCGCAGGTTGCCCTTCGCAGCAAACTCCACGATCACGTACAGTGGCCCTGGGAAGGGTGTCCACTCCGCTCAGCCCCTGCCCCGTCCCACCCCAGCATCCCGCTTGCCACTGTCCCCAACAGCCCCATCCCCTGCTCCCGCTCCATACCCGTGCCCTGCCCAAGCCCTGCCTGCACAGTCCCCTCACCGTCCTGCGTGCAGACTCCCAGGAGGTTGATGATGTTCTTGTGCTTGTCCATGAGCTTCATCATCTCCATCTCAGAGATGAGGTCAGCCAGGTCCTTGTCCGTGGCATTGTCTGGGAAAGGAGGGCCATGTCACCGTGTCAGCTGGGGTGGCACGGCAGCCTGGCACTGATGCCAGGCTGTGGTGGGACACTGGCAGGGGAACCATTACCTTTCAGCATTTTCACAGCCACGGTGACTGCTCTGTCTGGCCGGTCTCTGTCGATGCCATAAGCCTCTGCCCGCACCACCTGGCCAAAGCAGCCTTCCCCCAGGGGCTTGCCCAGCACCAGCCTGGCGGGGACGGGTAGAACCGTGAGGGACCACAGGGATGCCCCACTCCCTGCCACCACATGGCTGGGCCCTGAGGATGCTCCTCTCCGGTCTGAGCCGAGTCCCAGCACCCCGGGGTACAGCAGTGTTGAGGTGTCTACCGATGGCTGGGGACCTCCCCATCAGTCACCCACATGCTACTGTCCCCAGGGTGGCTGCGAGAGCAGCCCCCAGACCCAGACCCACCACGCGCTGCCTGGCACCATACTTGTCTCGGGGGAACTCCCATTTGGCATCAAGGGGCAGGTCCACCTCCATGACCCCAGCCAGCATCGGGGCGCAGCTGGAGGAGAGACGAGTGACGCGCATCAGGGACGTGCTGGACTTCCCGGAGGAGCTGGAGTCCAGGGAGAACTGCAGAGAGAGCCCAAGGGATGTCAGCCATCCCACCCCATGCTCCAGGGCCAAGCAGAGACCCAACGGTGCTGCAGGGAGACCCTCACTTGGAGCAATGGGGCGAGGGAGGTGCAGGAGGCAGTGGGGAGGGCAGCCCCAAGGCTGGCAGAGGGTAAGGTGTGACAGACACAGGTGGCACTAGTGGAGAGCCAGTCACCAAGGTCCCCCCGCACCCCCAGGGCTCCGGCTCAGCACCCACCTGTCGGATGAGCGGGAATTTGGAGAGTTTGTGAACTGCCATGGGCTCCAGGGGCTGCTTGCTTGACTGTGTCTGCATCCGGCACAGCACCACGATGATGACAGCCATCACCACGGCCAGCGAGCCCGAGGTGTAGATGATGATATCTGTGTACTTGGCCTCGGGGGCTTCGGCTTCCCGCACCAGCTCCTCTTCTAGAGGGAGCAAATGAGTCGGCCTGAGCCATGGTCTCTGAGAGCCAGGGGTCCCAGCTCCCGCCCCAGGACCCCCACCCCTACCCGGCAGCACGGTGAGCCAGGCAGACTGGTACGAGAGGCCGATGGAGTTCCCCGCCAGGCAGGTGTATTCACCAGCATCCTCCGCAGAAACATTGCGCAGGTACAGCACCTCTACCTCGGAGCTGTTGATGTCTGCAGTCTGCCAGAGAGAGGGATGGATGGTGAGCGTCCATCCTCCTCGGGGGGCTCTGTGTACCCCTTGTCACCACTTTGGGGTGGGCGGCTGGAACCTGGGCGCTTCCAGCCCTTGTTACCTTGAGCACTTGCACATAGGGGACCCCGTCAGGACCATAGCTGCTGCCGTTCACCTCGATGTGCTTCAGCCACTGGATGTGGGGCTGGGCATCACTGTAGACCTTGCAGAAGAACTCCACGTCGCTGCCCACCAGGGCCGTGGTGTTGGCAGGCAGCCCAGCCTGCAAGATGGGCCTGTGCGGTGATCTCTCTGCGCAGACACCAGAGCGGTGTCACCAACTGGGTGGCCCAGAGCAGGGGCTCCTTTCTCCCTCCCTCTCTGCCCACCGTGAAGCCACAGAGAGCCTTTCCCTGGCCCTACAGCAGACTGGTGCCACCTGAGCCTGGTCTCCATCCCCACGTTCCTTGGGTGTGAAGGACATGTGGGCTGCCACCAGCAGAGAGGACACTAACAGAGGCTCCTCTGCCCCCTTCCCCATGACCCCCCTTCCCCCTCCATGGGGGGAACAGGGAGCCAGGACCAGCACCGAGGAGCCCTCACCCAGCACGTCCAGGAGATAGCTGTAGCGGATGCTGCCAAACCTGTTCTCCACCAGGCAGGTATAGTTGCCGCGGTCGGAGGGCACCACGCTCTCCATTACCAGGCTCCAGTGCTGGTGCCGGAGCTGCAGAGGAGGAAGACAAGGAGGTGAGGTGTGACGGGGGAGCCGACCCCCAGGAAGGGAGGTCGCAGCGGGGGGCAGTGGCTCTTACCCGGATACCCCCAATGCGGTGCTCCCCCCGGAACTCACGCCCGTTCTTGAACCAGCGGATGCTGGGGCTGGGGCTGCCCGAGGCCGGGCAGCGAAACTTCACCGTGTTCCCTGCGGGAACTGCATACAGCTTCTTGTCCATCCGATGCGGGTGAGTCCAGTAAGGAGCTGGGGAGGCATGGGACGTGCAGTGGGAGGGGGCCAAGGGGCAGCAAGGAGACTGCCTGAGCTGCTCCTAGCCGCTCGTGCTGTGAGTGGGAGGCAGCAGTGCCCCACGATCCTGGACCTGCCCCAGCTGCCCTCTCCTGCCCAGGGCGGCACTGACCTCTGTGCACGTAGACGGGCTCCTCGTTTCGGTCCCCGTGGGGACTGTCCCCATCACTGTCTTCATCGTCATCACCTGACGCCAGCGAGTCTGCAAAAGAAAATGGGTTGAGAGGGACATCCCTGCCTGCAGGGCCAGGAGGGCAGTGGCTGCTTTGCTGCCCCGGGAGGGAGCCGGGCACTGCCGGGGCTCCTACCCACAATGGAGATGGTGAAGTTGCGCAGGATCTCCCCAGTCCCCTGCGCTCGGCACACGTAGAGCCCTGAGTCCTCGTAGGCGACCTCCGAGATCTCCAGCAGGCCCTGCTGGAGGCGGATGCGACCCCCCGGGACAAGCGGCCGGGACTCCTTGTACCAGACCACGCTGGCACCGCTCTGGTTGGCATCACAGTACAGCTTCAGCGCGTTGCCTGGGTCCAGCAGGAGATGTTCCTCTTCTGACTCCAGCAGCGGGCTCTCAAACAGCTCTGGAGAGACACTGTAAGTGCCCACCCCAGTGCTCACCCCTCACCGATGGCAGGACCCTGCCACTCGCCCATCCTGGTGCAGAGAGCACATGGTACGGCACAGCCCGGTGCCTGGCTCTGCCGCCCTGCAGGCAGGCGAGAGCTGGACTCTGCCCTGGCGTGCAGGGACGCAACTTCCCCATTGGCACGTCCCCGTCCAAGGCCACACATGCCACCGTCCTTCAGCAGGGGCTGCTCCCAGTGGTGCAGAGTGCCCGAGCATCTCCTGCCTCACCAAACACAGCACCAAAATGAGGGCACCAAACCCTCCCGGCCACTCACCATCGGACCTCTGCCTGCCTCAGGCATGGCCGGGCTCCCCAGCCCTGGCTGGCCCCAGGGCAGCGGTGCCCTGCCTGCTGATGGCTGGCAGCAGGCATGTGCACATGGAGGCCAGAAACAACCCAAGCACCAGTGCAGCAATACCCACCACAGCCTGACTGCCTGTGTGCAGGGGCCTGGGGGACACACATGCGTCCCCAGCCCTCTGCATGGCCATCACAGGGGGAATGTGGGCTAGCTGGGCTTCTGCTCCCCTGGGACACGTGCCTCTCCTGTACCCACCACCAAGAGGCACAGATTGTGAGCCACACACGACTCCCACAGCCCACAGCATTCACATCATCCTGCTCTGCCACGCACGTCCACCAAGCAAGCTGAGCCCCCGTAACGCAAGTACAGGGGCACTCTGCTCCTTCCAGCCTCTGCACCTCTTCACCAGGTGATGGAGACGCTGGCCCCCCAGTGCCATGCCCCAGCCGGATGGGTGACCCCAGCTCCCGCCAGCCCAGCCCCACAGTCAGAGCTGTGGGGCCGCGTGCCCAGGGTGAGCACCCCACACACCCAGGGGCTCACTGCCCAGCCTGGGGGTCAGCGGTCAGAAAGCAAGCCCCCCCCC
>VXBL01009097.1:115824-130380 GCA_013400195.1 Aramus guarauna | reverse complement strand
CCCCACCCCCCCGGTGCCCGCCAGCAGCGAGGGGCGGCCCCTGGGCATCCCCCCCGGCACGGCCCCACCGCCGCAGCATCGACCCACGGGTGGGGAACGCGTGGGGCTGCGGAACACCCGGGGCTGCTCCCTTCCACCGCCCCCCAGGGAGACCTCCACATGCTGGGCCCCCGTGTCGGGAGCAGCACATCGGGGTGGGGGGTGGGGGGGCGCAGGCCGCCTCAGCCCCCTCTTCCCTCCGTGGCATCCCGATGGCGGGGAGCAGGGACGCACCCTGGCCCCAGAGATGCCAAGGGCTCCAGGGCAGCGGTACCCACCCCGGAGGGTGGCCCTGGCCAGGGCTGGGCGCTGCGCGTTGCTGGGTGCCCGGCAGCCCGTTCACTAATTGCGCCGCAATTAGTTGCAGCGTTATCGCTGCCGGTGCCATAAAGCGGCTGTGACCCTCATTAGGAGCCCATAACGGAGCGTCGTAAAACACCACGAGGCTGCGAGCCAGGGTTGGAGTGGCCCTAATCCGACCCATAAACACTTTGCCTTTGCTTTCCCGAGCTGCTGCCTGCACCGGGGCGGGCAGACCCCACCGTGCCCAGGCCCCGCTGCCTGCCCATTCACACAGGGCTCCTGGGTGCTGGAGGAAGGCCGTCCTCAGGCTGTCCGAGCAGAGACGGTCCCCAGACATCTTCCCCTGAACATCCTGCTGCCAGTGAGAGGGCACAGAAGGAACTCCTAGCACACGGGCAGGATCTGGTCCCAGAGCTGCTCTCCCTCGCTGCATCTCTGTCTGCTTTGCCATCTTTCTGCTTTCCAGCAGCCTTGCCCATGCTCAGGATGGATGCTGGGGTTGTGCAAGCAGGGCACTGTCACCCCCACCCTGAAGGGCCATGCCACCAGGGCCAGGGCACAGCTTTGTCCACACTGCTCCGACGTGTGAAACCAGCAACTTCCAGCACAGCACGACACAGTTTCACTGCAAGGGCTGGTTGGTGCTATCATCTCCTACAGTGCTGTCCACTCCATGCTGCTCCCCAACCAGGGTGCCGGTCCCCACCCTGGGGTGCTGGTCCCCACTGGGGCGCAGGGGCACACAGAGCAGTCCCTGGGGCCAGCAGCCCCCGGCAGCTGTTCATTCCTGCCGGCGCGTGAAGCGGATGAGAACATCAATTTCACGGAGCAGCAGCCGCCCCTGCAGAGCTCACAGTGTGCCGGAAGCACAGAAAAATGTTGGGTTCCACTCGATTCGAACCGAAACCAAATTAAAACCAGAGAGAAGTGGTTGTTCCCAGCACCGGGAACGCTACGGGAGAGCTGGGACTTGGGGGAGCCCATGGGAGCCACAGCCTGGGATGGGCATGGAGACACCCCCCCATACCCCAACCAGGTCCCCCACTGCTGGGTACGGTGCCGGGTGGGAGCAGGGCAAGGGGACCAGTGCTGGCACCTCGCCCTGTGTCACGCCAAGCATCCCTGCCAGGCCAGGCGATGCCGGGGCAGGCTGGGGCACCGAGGGGCTGTGCTGTGGGTGGCTGGGAGCTGGTCCCCTCCCTGCTGTGGGGCAGTGCTGGGCCGGGGGTCGGGCTGCCTGGCTTGATTTATAACAGCAACTGATGGCAAACAAAAAGCCCTTCATGGCAGCGCAGCCCCACCGCCTGCTGCCCGCTGCCAGCAGCACCACCACAGCCTCCGCCACACCGGCAGCTCAACAAGGGGGGGTTTGTGCCAGCACCAGCACTCCATGCTATGAGTGTGCCCTTGCCCACCACCCTCCTTTGCTGCCCCTGTCCCCCCCAACTCCCATCAGCTGCAGCACAGCGAGGGATGCGTGTCCCCCCGGCCACCAAGCCGCAGAGAGAGTGTGGGAGCTCAGATGCAGCAGGGTGCCCCGGGAGGGAGTGCATCCCCAGGGGCCTGCAGATGGGGCAGCGAGGGGGCAGGCACAGTGCAGATAGGGCAGGGGAACCCGCTCTGCCCCATACCAAACTGAGGAGAGGTGACTCCCTGGCCAGACCCTCGGCCTTGCTCATGTGTGCGGGGCCCCACGGCAGTGAGCACACACGAGGGGCTGGGTGCTGGGCCCGGCATGCTGGGGCTCCATCCTCCCGCCCCTGCCCCTTCCCCCAGGCAGTAAATCATCCCCGTTCCCCTCATGAAAGGCCCGTGTATTCGCTGCCGGCACAGGGAGCCTGCCTGGTGCCAACAATATTGCTCTTGGAAGGCAGCCGGGGCTGCGGGAACACAGCCGCCCCTTGTGCCTGGCCCCAGTGCTTGCTGCCGCTCCCGCTGTGGTGGCACCTGCGGCCAGCGTGAGTGCGTACAGCACAGCGGCTCCTGGGGGGCCGGAGCCCGGGGGGCTCTTTCCTCCTGGAAGTTTCTCTTGGCCTCCCCCGAACGGCTGTTGTTTGGGGCGCAGGCTGCACGGCTCCCCATACCCAGTCCATGCACGGGGTCTGGGGGCTGAGACCGAGCAAACTCATGCCACGTGCTGGGGTGATGTGAACCCCCCTGCACTGTGCCAACCCCACAGCGCAGGGATCCTGGGCTGCCCCAGCACAAGGGATGCCCGGCTCCATCCAGCCCTGCCGGCCTTGACACACGGCAGCTTCCAGCCCCGGCCACAACCTGCTGCCCTCGTATCAGCAGGGAACTGCGGAGGGGCAGGGGCCGAGCCAGAGGGGCGGGCAGCCCGCCCCAGGCCAGGCAGGACGCTCCACAGGGACCGTGAGCAGCCAGACTCGGGGCAGCACTCCCCACCAGGCCCTGGTCTTGCATGCCCATCCTTATCTCAGGCAGGGAGGGACCAACGGAGCAACCCGTCCCAGTTAAGGTTTAACCAGGCAGAACTTGGCAAACATGAACCTGCTGCTACCTCTGGGGCCCTGAGGATGTGGGGCCCAGCGTGGGGGCTGCAGGACAGGGACATCGAGGCCCCAGGCTTAGGCCAAGCCCCCAGCACGGCACAGGAGCACCCACAGATTCGGGCACCAAGGGCTGAGCTGGGAGCACATGGGGCTGGGGCAGCGCCATGCCTCGTCCCTGCTGCAGCCCTGCCGCCCCTGCCCGGCCGTGCCGGGTACCACCAGGGCTGCAGCTGGCACACAGAATGGGGTGCACGGGGCCAGGATGGACGCTGCTCCCTTTGTGGATGTGGCACATGCCATGCACTGAGCTGGGCACAACGGTGCCCACAGAAGGGCCGAGCAAGTGGGAGCTTTGCCCGCGAGCCCCGTCCCCCATGCGGCATTGGAGGCTCCTCCTCGGAGCGGTGCAGCAGGGGACTGCGAGGCAGAAACGGGGCCACCCTGATGCTCCCAGCCCCTAATTGCAAGCAGGCGCCCGGCCTTGCCTCCACATCTGCACCTGATTTTCTCGCTGGAGCCAGCAGGGCCACGAGGGATGGCAGCGGTTCAGGCTGCGGCTGGGGCTGTGCTCCCCCCAGCTGAGGGGGGACCCGGGGCCCAGCCCCACGCAATGCCGGAGGAGCAGCCGACTCCTCAGACCAGCAGGCTCCATGGAGCTGGCTGCAGCACAGGCAGGGGACGGCAGTGCTTCCGCAGGGGACGTGGCTGGCGGGTGGCTCCGTGCCCTGTGCCACGCCTGCCAGCCCGGAAGGCGCTGGGACTCAGCCCGGTGCAGGCAGCCAGAGCCCCAGCCCAGCGAGGTGCTGCCCGCAGAGGCCCCGGCGGGGAGGAGCAGGACTGGGCAGCCCTGGGCACAGCTGGGCAGGGGCACGGGGCCGGCGGCACACCGGGGACAAGGGCCACGCTCCGTCCTCAGCCTCCCCCGGCATGTGGATGGCTCTGGCTCTGGCTCCAGCTCCCCTCCTGTCACACCCGGAGGTGCCCACGGGTGCTGGGGTCCCCCAAGAGCAGCACGGCAGCAGGATGAGCAGCCAGCAGAGCGGGGACACCAGTGGTTTTGGCACTCACACGGTCCGTGCTTGGAGCACGGGGAAGGGGCCAGCATGGACCCGCCCTGGGCACGGCAGCCCACAGCACAGCTGGCAGGGCCACCTGGCTGTGGCTCCCCTGGCACAGCTGTCACCAGCCGTCCTGCCACGGGGGAAGAGGACGTGCCGCCGGGGTATAGGCAGCCCCACGGCCGCCGCCTCCTCCCCTGCACCTGCCCCGGGGAGCGCCTGCACCCACGGAAGGGCCAGAAGCTGCCAGACACGCCGCAGCCCTGCTGCAAGGAGGGGAAGAGGTCAGCGAGGGACAGGCTGGCAGCCGCAGGCACGCTGCCCCGGCAGAGCTGTACACCACGGAAGGCGGACGCAGCTTGTTCCTCCCAGCACTACCTGCACAGCCGATGGCCCTGCCACCCTCGGTGCCAGCACAAGACCCTGCACTGCTCCTGGGGACGCCGGTCCCCTGCACTCTGCCCCAGAGCTGCCTGTGGAGGAGTGGGACAGCCGGTGCCAGGCACCCGAGCCTGCCTTGGCAAGCGAGCTGCCCTCGAACAGAGAGCAGCGGAGCACGCCTGCCAGGATGCCACTCCTGTGCTGCCACAGTACCAGGGAACAGCCCAGCATCCTGTGGCAGTCATGGATATTTTCAGCACCAGCTGCACAGCAGCTTGCAGAAGTGCCAGCAGCCTCCCAGCCCAGACTGTCCCGTCTTCGCTGTGGCGACTGTGGCGTGCCCAGGGCCACGGTGACTTGCCAGAGCAGCGCGGAGGAAGGCATTTAACAGCTTCATCTGGACGTCAGGGTGCCGTGGGATGAGAGCAGGGCCTCGAGGACAGATGGGAACACAAACCTGCTGCCCCTCCCAAGTATTTCAAAGGTGTCTGCATCCTGTTCTTTGCTTTGAAGTATGGCAAAATCCCAGGAAGGGCTCTAGCAGAGAGACAGCACCCAAAAGTAGTAATAAACACTCTATTTGGAGAGCTTCACCTTAGGGAAACAGCAGATACATAAACACTGTGTACAGGGGAAGGCAAAACTGTCAGTACACAGACAGGAGTGACACACCAGACTGGGCAGTGCTGGAAATGGATCCCTCTTGGTGTCGATGCGTAGCACATCTAGCGGGCACCTGCCCTGGTACAGCGGGACGAGAGCTAAGCAGCAGAGATCGGAGTTGGAGGCCATCCAGGGCTACCAGGCAGACAATGCTTCCTTCAGTTCATCGCAATTTTCTGCTCATTGATCAGCTTGCAAGGTTTAAAAGGACTCCCTCTCGTAGCAGGAGACTAAGGTCAGACCTCAGCAGTGGAGCAAGACTGGAAAACATTAGGAAGGCAAACCCAGACCAGCAGGAGCCTGTCCTAAGGGAAGATGGCAGGGTGAAGAAAAACAAAGCTCATGCACAGCCTGGAGTGAGGAAGGGAAGGCACTCCAAGCACTGCGATTAGCAAACAGCTCTCTTTCTCCTTGCTTAACCTGACCAGCGCACACACCACATTTTGGAATTGCCTCTACAGCCCAGCTCTCAACTCCACGAAGGCGTCAGCTGCTCCCCTGGCACACAACGCTGGGAGCCGAGGGCCCCAGACCACCCTCTGGCAGCTGCCGTGGCCATGCAACCGGAGGCAGCAGCTTGGCTCAGTCCCCCCGGCAGCACCGTGCGCCTGCGGCTGCCACCCATGCTCCTGCCAGCCCCACGGAGCACCACCAGCCAGGCAAGTCCACAGAGGGGCCACATTTGCATCCTTCTGCCCCGTGGAAGAAAAACAGCAGGACGTTCGCCACGGACTAGCGAAGTCTCAGCTCCACGGAAGCTGGGACAAAGCTGCGGGGTGCCCGACTCGGAGCACTGGCACTGAACATGAGGCCAGCCCAACGCACATGACACTTGAGGTGGGCTAGCAAACAACAGATAATACCTTAGCTTAAGGCGAAAGAGCTAAAGAACTCACCCAAAACGCACAGCAGTCCCAGATGCCTGCCTGCCCTTCTGTCTGGAGCCTTTTCTAACAGACCTAGTACATTAGCACCATGAAGAGACCAGCAGTCTTAATTTCCAGGTTTGAAATATACAACATCCCTTTTCCAGGACAGTACAAATGTGTAAGAACTTTGAAGGGAGGGGTTGGGCAAATAGTGTTCTAATGAAGGACTAACGAAGGCAAGTTTCCAGAGGATTTGTAGTTTTTTAGCCAGCTAGCAATCTGACCAAGTTATACTACAGTTTTCTGCTGTATCTAGATTTATTCCCTCTTTTTTCCCTTAAAACCCTCCTTCCCCACAGTATTTTGATGGCAGTAAGGAAAATGCTGCACTTCCATGCAGACCCTGACAGAATTAAGAGATGACCTCACCCTGCTCTACCTTCCTTTGCTGATTGCATTCAAATCTTGGAGATCTCCACCGCTGCCAAGTTTGGCTGAGATTGGTTTAAGTCACGGGGGGTAAAGACACACACGGTGAATGATCATGTACACCTGTTTCCATAGGAAACCAGGCTAAACAGTTACTTCCTTCCACGTGGAAATCCTCAGAGCAGAGGGTTGAGCTGTCTGAAGAGCCAGCAGCTCTTACCCCTCTCGCAGCCCTCCACTCCCACCAGCAGCGGTTTGCACACCAGAAGTTGTAACTTGTCAGACAGACCCAAACAACCCAGCTCTGGAACTGCAAAAGGCTCTGATGGCAATCAGTAGCTCATGAAATTCTGCACACAAACCTGACCGGAGGAGGCACGGAAAGAGATGCCACACTGGTTATTCCCTATTTTAGGCCTGTAGAAAGCCAGAAAACCTGCACCGCGTTCCATCCACGCTGTATAAGCACTGCATGCTACGGTCTAGGAGCTCTCCTCCAGCAAAAGCCATCTCTGAGCGTGGGATGCTGGCCCTCCAGGTGCAGGAATCCATTATTTGCTCTGGTGAGGGAGGAGGTGGCCGCTACCAGCCTGTTGCCAAACCCTCCTTATACCAGATACACACTTCCTCTCACACCACACCCACCTTCACAGGAAGCAATTACACAATGAAAACTACTCTAAGGGAGTGAAGTATTTGCTGTCTAGCAAGTCTCTTCCAGCTGGATCCTTTTCCTGACAGATTCAGTCCCCGTTCTGCTCAACGGGTGCATACAGGAGGGTAGGGCTTTGCTTATCCAGAGGGATAATGAAACCATTGTGGGCTGGCAAAGGATGTGCGTTCTTGGGCCACCAACAACTCCAAGAACAGTGCTGCAACTTGCTCTAGAAGTCTTGGCTGAAATAACTGTAGCCTCCTGGGGCAGTTGACTCTTCCCGGACGTACTGCTGTGGCGGGAACGGTCCGACAACCGGCACTGCTCCTGGCATCCTGGATATCGAAGGGAGCGAGAGGAAGAGAAGGAAAAAAAGGAGACAATGTCAGAAGTGCTCTGAAATCTGCCAGCTGCAATCACTGCTCAGCAGGCATGGCTGTCAGTGCAGCAACAGCCTACCGTAGCCAAGTCAACAACTTGCCAGAAAAGCTTCCAAGCGTATCCTTGCCCTCCGTGCGCGTGTGTAAACAGGCACCTTTAGCATGGCACAATTAGCTATGGCACAGCTCAAGGTCTGTTAAAGAGCTTCCATTACAAAGCAAGTATCCTGGCTCTCTTCAGACTGCAGAAGCTGGCCTGGAACGGGACTGAATGGCCCAATCCAGAAGCAGCTTTCTGAAAGGGAGTTGCGTGGTTGCAAAAGCTCGGACAACATCCACAACACCCATGTCCTTAAAGGGAACATTTATGTGTGTGTGTCGGGAACATCCCCAGTGTTATCTATCTAGAATGGGATACTGGCCATTCACTGCTCCGGTTCTGCCGTTCAAGAGCTGAAACTTTCCTGGGATGACGGATGGAGCATGCATCTTCCAATCATGTACTCCAGAGAGCCAAGGGACCATGGGGCTGTTACTCCACAGAAGGCAACAAGAGATCCTAGTTTTCCTCCTGTCCTCTCTGGGAAATTACTTCAGGTAGGCTTTCCAAGTACCTCTTTCTTGTAAGAAGCTCTCTAGCCAACACAGCTCATTACTGATCCTCTTTTAGCAAAGGCTTTGAAATTAGAGGGATGAACTTTGACAGTGTCCAGAACAAGTATTTTTGGTGATTAATCATCTGGCAGCCTAATTTTTTTGGATTAATAATCTATGCAGGGGATGCCATTATTAAACTCACCAGCTGTGAGAGTGAGTACAGAAATATAGTCTAGGTTTCTGGAGCGTGCTGACTACATGCCAAATTTTAAGACAAGCAACCTCAAGAGAGATTAGAACAGCAAGCAGATCTCCGCTGAGCCAGTCTTAAATTAAATTAAAATCTCAGTTGGTAGAGAAACCGTGTTTAATGGGTGTCAGGCTGGAGGCGCTCACTGCAAAGGTCCACACTGAGCTGAACATTGAGAATGAAAAGCAACTGCGGTGCACTTCTACTTCAGCAGCATCCCAGAACTGTCTGCAGAGGGAGCTGCCGAAGTCACTTGGCTTCAAGACAAAGACAGCAACCTTGCACAAACCCTGTTTTTCTGCTTGCAAGTGAGCTGGAAATACACATTGAAAACTGCATTTTAAGTTAAGTTTAAGCCATCGATTTGAACAGCGAGGCTGGAAACACACTTAGACAAGAACGTTACTTACTGATTCTTGTGTTTGAAGCCACTGATGTGAGCTTGGTACTGCTCTATGGAGTTCAGCACTATGTTACAAGTGCTGCAGGGGTACCCCTTCCCAGCTGAAACAGACATCAATGTTAGCACACACAGCTAGCCAACAACTTGGTGCCTGAGGTAGAAACAAGTGAGATAATCAATCACTGGATGTGTCAAACAACTGCTAAACAAAGACAAATAGCAAGTCAATAGCCTGACCAGGCGGGGAGGTCGCAGAATCCCACTAACCCACCAGGCATCGGTCAGTCACTGCGAGGGAATCGCTAAGCCAGAAAAGCTTTCCTGGTCAGAGCATGGGTTTGTTTGTCTATATAAACAAAGGACACATTTCCTATAAACAGTTCAAAATGTCAGACATAGTAGAAATATCAGCGTTAGGACACCAAACCTGATGTTATACTGCCTTTGCAAATCCCTTTCTTTCCCAAATTCCCACTTCTCCTGATCTGTACCTCTCTTAACAAAAAATGAGGGAGATACTTAATTTGTAAGCTTGTAGTGTTTCAATAAAAAAAGCAGCCAGAGGAGATTACACACAACATCCAGTTCCACAATGCAGCACTGCTAAGCCTTGCTGAGGTGCCAACTGAGAATATTAAGCTCTATCCTCAAGCAGTTTGGTTAGTGTCAGCGTATCAGTTAACTGCAAAAAAAAAAGAAAAGTTTCCAACAATAGTTGTACCAGACGGATCAATGGTTTTGTGTAACATGACAACTCCAGCTGGAATGAAAGTTCGAGAGGTCACAGATACCAAACAGGCAAGCATGGCAGCAAAGCTCAGCACAGGAGTCTTTAACGGGGGAAAATCCTGACAGTTGTCCTCAAGAAGTTAAGTGCTCCTAAATTTTGGCTCCTCGAGGAAAGGCTCTGCCTGGGAGTCTCACAAAAAACCCATTTCTTTAAGGAGAAAGAGGACACTCACCCCAGGGGTGCAGAGCAGCGTAATCACTGAGTGGGAAGCACAACACAGGATGTAACAGACATTTCTCCACCTGGCTGCAGCAGCTCAGAGAGATTTCAGACTCTAGCGGGCCATTCAACTCTCAAAACAGAGCTGGACCTGAGCAGGAAAGGCTAGAGGAGCCGATATAGCCCTCAGGTCTGCCTCCCTGCGTGATCGAGGTCAAGATTTCTCTGATGCAAATCTGGCCAACAGGTGTGTGCACAAAGTTGTCCAAACTGCACTCCTGCACCCCAAACTGGTGGTTCCTAGAGGGACTTTAAGCAGACAAACACCTCGGTGCTGTGCTGAGCAGAACACCTGCTGCCAGACAGATCCCAGCAGAGAGTTTAGGGACAGGCATGGCTGTTAGCACACGGAGACGGGTGTCCGAGAGAGCAGGAGAAAACATCCTCAACTGCAGCCCATCACATCCGAGCAGCCCCTGATTACAGCCCAGGCTCTGAAACATTGCCTGAACAGTTGAAGTGCTGCGGAGATGTGTCCGTAGGTACTCTGGTTCTGCCGGCATTTCCCAGGAGACATCACTCACACAGGCAAGGGCACTGCCCACCTACCCAGCCTGCCTGGGCTGGGGCTCCTGCCACTGTCAGCATCTGAGTCACGCTGAAGTGGAACCATTCATCAGGCCCCACTAATTAGGTAAAGAGCAGATGGGTAACGCTGGATACCAAGCACCTTTTCCATCTCCCACACGACTACGCAATGTGGGAGAGAATATTACTTGGATAATTGAGCCTCATTTCTCGTAAGTGCTCCTGGTATCTAAAGGTGGCCTGCAAAGAATTAGAATAATTAATCTTCTGCTTGTGTGGGTTTTTATGACAGAGAAAGAAGCCCTTGAAGAAGATTTTAAGATGATTTGTCTGCTTATTATTTACCTCAAGCATCCAGCAGGTACTAGACTTCCTGGTCCAACAGAAGGCTGTTGGGAGGAACAAGGGAGTTTACTGTGAGCTCCTGATGCTTTCACTGGACTCCAGGGCTTTCATCACAGAGAAGTGCTCATAAGCTGCAGATCATAAACTAAATGAGTTTTAACTGTCTGCCTAAAGTTCCTCCTTAATAGCTCTTTTTTTTTTTTTTTTTCCGCTCACATTCCTGCTTGCTCCAGAGAGCATTAGTTCATCAGATGGAAGTGCCCACACAGAGGCAGAAAGGCATTCAGGGAGAATTCTCTCTGGCTTTCACGTACTTTGAAGCAGCAGGTGCAGTTAAACCTATTTCTTCCATCTTTGGCTAGTCCCCTCCGAAGATGTTTTTTAAGCATCAAATGCCACTTTTATCTTTCCATTTTGGATACAATCCACCTCGCTAGAAACAGTACTGGCCAAAATCCCTGGATTATCCGCACAGAGAATAAAAAGGACACGTCCCCGATTAAACAACATTGCAAAACACAACCCAAAGCTTGTCACGAGTAGCTACAGTCTAAAAGCTCTCTTGCTGCCAGGGGGTTACAAAACCAACCAAATTAATCTTACAGTGTATAATCAAGATCCCCATCGTGAGCGATTCACCCCTGCTCCCTCCGCATGGACTCTCTTGTCCAAAGACATATCGTCGCTCTCCCACCCTGCTCTTCAGCTATTTATTAATTTGCCTGCCTAGGACTCACCCATGAAGGACGATGCCGGTGCATCAGGGGTTCGGCCATAGTGTGCCATCAGCTTGTGTTTGGTCTCCTGCTTTCTGTGCTTCTTGCCTACATAATGCTGTTTTGCCATAAGGGGGTTGTTGAAAGTGGCATGGCAGAGGCTACAGAACTTGTCTGGGTCAGTAATGTCCTTGTTCTCTTCGTTAGAAGACACGGTAGAGGTGGGGACAGTAGCAGAATGTTTTTGTGGGGGCACCACTTCTGTAGGGTGAATCCAAACTCTTGGTCAGTCATGGAACTCAGAGGTAAAAAACAGTCATTTAATTTCCCCAAAACTCACATTAAAAAAAACCCCCACCACCACACCTGAAACCCAAGCTAAACAGAAAATGTAAGACATCTAGATAAATTGATGTTGCTCCTACATCTTCCCTTAACACTGCAGAATTGAAAGGTGTGTGGTAAAAGCAGGCAAGTCAGAGGAGGCCAGAAAACCTTTCAGGGTTAAAAAAAACACCCAACAGATTTGCATATTTGCCCTTAGTGGAGTTAACAAAGCATGGCCCTATTCAAGAAACACTGGACATGAACGAGCTTCCACCTGCAATTATCATCACCCAGGAAAAGAAAGAGGGAGGCAGCTAGAACATGAGTACAAGCCCCTGTGCAGCAAACGCAGGATGGTTTCTGGAAACACTTGATCCTGAAGTCACGACGAGTCGTGCCTGAGAAATAGTGTGAACAGGACTAGGTCCGATGGAGTGAATCCACACAGAGAAGCAGCTCTCCTGTCTGATGGAGAAACCTGCACCCTCTCATTACGAGGTACCAAACATCAGAGAGAGGAACCTTCTAAGGATCAGAAAGCTCCTCTCAGGCCAAAATGGCAGCTACGCACCAGACCGCTCATGCGTACATCCACCCCTTCCTGAAAGCTCTTCTCATACCCAAAAACAAGGGCTTCAAAGAACAAAAACTTCCCACAGGCCACCTTGACTCCTGAGCTGGCTTTGCTGTGCAGACACAACCTAGCAAAGCCATGAAGACACCCTGGGACTCACAGTTTCTGCCTGGAAGATCCCAGCTCGGAGCTAGCCCAAGCTGCCATTCTCAGGCACACTCAAAGGCTGTGTTTTCCCTCCATCCTGACCCGCTACAGCACCCCAGGCTCTCGGCTGCCCCTACCCACCCTGGAAAGAGGGTCTGGTCTCCCTCTCCACCCACTGGGCCTTTCTGTTGGCTAGCAAAGAGACAGGACACACATGAATTCGGACTCAAGGTTGACCTGGACTGTATCCCATCACGAGAGCAGTCAACAGCAAGTGCTGTGGGAAAGCACAAGGTCAGGATGAGCACAGCACATACTGATGCTTCCCAGCTACACTTTCCCAATCCCCAGCTATCTGCAGCTCACAAGTCCCTGAACCTCAGAGGCTACATATTTGTAGTTGAGCAATCCTGATGAATTTGCCATATCAGAGCTTCACCAGTCACTTCAGTCCCTGTAAGCTTGCAGTGAGCATCTTGTCCTGTGTCAGGGATTTGTACAGCTTAACGTCACGCTCCCTGAAGAGTGGCTCTCTCCTGGTCCGTGCATGCAGGGACAGGTAAAACACTGCTGCAAGCTGTGTTTCTCCAGAACAAAGCAAAACAAAAACCCACGTAACTTTTAGCCAATGCCAGCCCACTGAGCAGGCTGCTGAGAGAGGCACTGAGATGCACTGCTGGCTTACTCTGTTTCATAGAAAAGAGTACACACATCCTCGCAGGAGCTTACACTTGGGGTCTAATGAACCTCTCAACTTTTTCATTGCTTGAATAGCCCCTCAGTACAACACAAAGGCGCTGCAGAGTCATACCTTCCACTTTGGGGGACTGCTGCTTCATGTTCTTGGCGTGAGTCTTGCCCAAGTAATGAGACGTTGCCACGGCCGGAGAGGAAAAGGTCATGTTGCAGATGGGACAACACTTGTTTCTGTCTTCCCCACTGCTGCCTTCCTGCTTGCTGTCCTGTTCACACAGAATTGCAGAGTGGCTGAGGCTGGCAGGGACCTTGCAGGTCACCTTGTCCAGCCTTCTGGTTATGACAAGAAATAGTAAGGCTTGGGGGTCTAAGAAAACAAGGTAATCAGAGACATTTGGATGAAGAAGTGTGACTGAGTTGGACTTTCGTGATGCAGCGTCATCCTCTCTTTATTGGAGAATGTTCTTGCACCAGATTACTTTTTTTAATCCGTTAGTGAACTGCTCTAGGCAGAGGGGCAGCCCTGGCCTGTATGGGTTAAGAACAAGGTTAACTGAGTTGCTGTCAGAACTGGAACCGGCAGCCTTTTGCTCTGCAAGGTGTGAACCGAGCAACTTGAACATCGCTATCAGCTGGGTCATCTGCAACACGATGCCAACGGAGCAGACAGCAGCCGTCATCTCTACACCTAACACTGTATGAGAAGACATCCGCCTCTATCACCCACCCCATCACCGCAAATGTTGAGGAGTTAGGGATTAAAGCTGAAGCAATCATAAAAGTAGAATCTGTTTCCCAAATGAATCACGGGGCAGACAGATGGCCAAGTGGAATGTGGTGCCTTTACTGACCGTCAGGCTCCAGCTACCAGCCGAGGAAACTTAAATAAGTAAACCAAGGATCGCCCTTGAAAGAGAATTCCAGTAGATGGTGAACCTAGCGTGCCCTCCGTGAGAGCAGAGGCTATGCAGTGATATTCCTGACACATTGTCGCTTCTGCTCACTGTTCCCTGTCCTTTCTAGCAAGACTATCGGTAAGAGGCAACGTGCGTTTCTTTATACGGGGAAGACATACCCATGGAGGCTGTTTAAACGGGAAGGGCAGCAGGAACCGCGCTCGCTGCGCAGAGGCCTGGCACCACACCTGCCGTCAAGCTCTTCGGTTCTCTCAACGCCCTTTCCGAGTGCGTTCTCCTCACTCACTCGTTACGGCGCCCAGGCCATACAACAGCCCGAAGCCCAGCAGGTCCTGCTCCACAGCATTTAGACCTGAAGAGCTCTAACGCTCTCCTCTCACCTGCTTCGCGTCCAGCCTCATCTTCTTCCCGGGGGCGAGCTCCTCTCCGCCGTGGATGGACAGGTACCGCCTCACCTTGTTGGCGTGTTTCTTGCTCTGGAGAAAGCAGAGAGAATCCCGCCCTGACCCCGCTGCTCAGCGCCCCGCCGTGCCCGGTGCCGGCGGCTTCCCGCTCCCTACCTGGTAGTGGGCCAGCCTCTGGGACTCGGAGATGAGCAGGGCGCTGCACACCTTGCACTGGGCCTCGGTGAAGATGTGCCCGTTCTCCCGGATCAGGCGGTCCACTGCGGGGGAGACACAACCGGGGCGTCAGCGGCCCGACCAGGCCGCACCGCGCCGCACCTCACGGGGCCCGGCCGTCCCCCCCCATCCCCCCC
>VXBL01009097.1:75330-114805 GCA_013400195.1 Aramus guarauna | reverse complement strand
CCCTACCCGCGGCGCCGGCACCGGGCTGAGAAAATGGCGACAGCGCCGGCACGTCCTGCCGCGCCTCAGGACGAGGCGTCGGGGCCCGCGGGCCCCTCTGCGCCAGGCTCGCCGCTCGCCCTCCCGCGACATGGCANCCCCGGGGAGGGCACCCCAAAACCCAGCCCCAGGCTAGGCCCTGGAGATGGCTCCTGCTTGCCCCCCGCCCCCGCCATGGCTGGCTCCCTCCCCTTCTCCTGGGGCAGCCCCAGCATGCTCCCCTTGATTTACCCCACCTATGGCTGCTCCCCTTCCTCCCCACTTCACCCCCATCCCACCAGGGACCCCCCCGTGCTTCCTCCCCAGGGTGATGCTGGTTGAGTATCCCTGTCCCCGTCTGTCTCCCTGCAGAGCCCTTTATGCCCGAGGGCAAGTGGATCGGGAAGGGAACAAACGGGAGGACCTGGGATGGGTGCTGGGAAGAGGGTTCTTCTCTCCCCACACAGGGCCTGTCCTTGGAGGAGGTAGAGGTGTTTTGTGTGGGACTTGCTTGGGCTGGGCTGCAGGGAAAGCTGGGCATTTAGCATCTCCTGCAGAGCTCGGTGGCATTTGCAGATGCACAACGCTTGGGTGTGCGTGGCTCCTGCGATCCCTGTGTCCCTTCTTGTAAAGAACCAGCTCTATAAATGGATAAATCGATAAACAATTCCTCTCCCCCCCCCGGGGGTGCTGTGACCCCTTGTGTCCTGCCGGTCGCAGAGCATCAGCTGGGCCCTGCGTGCTGGGTCGAGCTGAGGGTCCGGAGATGATATTTCCAAGGAGGCGTGTGGTGCTGACCTGCCTGAACGCGGAGCTGCTTCGCGGCGCTTCTGGGGAGCGTCGTGTCTCTTCTTCCTGAGGTGGGGGGAGTTGTTTACAAAGCGACAGCCTGTGTCTCAAACGGCTCAGAAATTCATCCGGGGATGAGAGTCATTCATTTTTGGCTTCATTTTCAAGCATTTTTCAAGCTGTCACAGCTTGGCAGGTCTGTAGCTGCAGTGTCAAGATTTAGAATTATTCTGTCGGTAATTGCTTTCTGATTCATCAAAATGATAGATGAGAGGGAAAATGACAAATAATCACAAGTTGGGGATCTTCAAGGATATCCCTAAAAATGTGACTGGAGAAGCGTGGCATGTGTGAGTCCCTTGTCGGGAGGTCACCTTTGCTGTCAGATCATTTACAAAGAAATTCTCTTAAATTCAGAGTTGGAAAAAAACGTGGAAAATGAGTCTGTGAGCCAAACTGCAAAGATGCTTTTAGATAATTCAGTCTTTGGCCTTTTTTGCTGAGCCTGAAAGCAGGTATTGTCACCTCGGGTACTAGCAACTGTCCTTTCCGAGAGTGCTAAAAGCAAAATACAGCTTCTGTGCTTAACTTCCCTACCTAAAGAAGGGGGATGTGCTCTGATGCTTGTTTTCTTCCCTCAGCTATACCAGCTTGTCTAATAAAAGCTATTACCGCTCTCTCCTACTCATAGCCTCAGACTAGCACAGCTACGAGTGATCTCTTACTTGCCTTGTTCCCTTAGTTACATTTACAGAGACTCTGTTTGCCACAAGTCCCTTCATTTTCAGAAGCGTTGTGGGAGTTGTGTGGTTACATCTCTTACATCTTTTTTTTTTTCTTTCCTTTAAATGTTGGAGGTAGGTGACTCATCATAACTCCAGCTGATATTTCTCAGTGATCTCTTATTTAGCACAGTGCATCAAGCAAAAGATGTATCGCAGAGTCAGAGGAGAGATGGTGATACCAGTGTGGATTTAAAAAAAAAAAAAAAAAAAGACAGCATGGCAGTTGCTTGTTGCTGTTTGCTTTTGTTTCAGTGGTAAAAAGGTTTACAGGCTGTCTCTCTAAAACCAGTGACCCTGAGTAGGCTCACGTACTGGAGATGTGGGCCTTTCCAGTCCTCCTCCTCGCCATCAGTGTGCTAAAAGGCCTGTCTGTGTAAGTGTTTTTCTTCTGATAAGGGAGTGTTCCCCACTGCGACGGACTCCCGTTGTGGGGGCAGTTCCCAGCAGCTGGGTGTGCAGCTTGGTTCATCTCTCTGGGCAGAGGGCAAAGAGACCATTTGGAGCAAAAGATTAAAAAAAAAAATGTGGAGAAAGTATAATGAGAATATTCCAACAAGAGCTGAGTTCAGCTCAGCTGGAGCAGAACAGCTTTGTTTTGCGAGAGCCAGTGTTTTGTCAAAAGCAGTGCTTGTTGTTATTTCCCCTCCCGAAACAGACAAACATTTGTGGACTGCGGTGGTCCTTACAGACGCTTCTGGAGCTGTGCATGCTCTTGTATGATATTCTGTCTTCAGAGGGCTCAGCAAACCTTCAGCACAAATCATGACTCACCCGGATAATCATCTTTTGTCTCTAGGCATGTGTGTGCATGTATTTGCAGAGGAAGGGAGGTAGAGAGGCTGAGGGAGCTTTTGAAGGCTGCAGATAGTAGGGAGGGAACGCATGTGTTCCTCTCTCAGCTTCACCTTGCTGCCTCGGACTGTAGATGGAGCAGTACACTGCTGTTCTTAGCACTGATGGGGATTTTGAACTTCTTGCTCATTAGTATTTCTACACACAGCGGCCTTTTGCAATTTTGTGGTGTTAGAGAGGAGGATTTGGCTTTATATTGGGTGATGTAGGGTCTTTGTTGCATCTTCTCTTACTCTTATTTTAGATCTAAGCAGCACATTTGAGCTATTTCAGTGATCTTGGAGGAAGGCAGAATGATCCTGTGGAAGGACACTGGTCTGGGAACCGGCCAACTTGACTTGCATTTCCAGCTCTGCCATTCTCCGGTGTGTAACGAGGGGCTTGTTGCTTAACTGCTCTGCACATGTTTAATTCTAACTTAAACAGAGCTGGTTGCGCTCAGCTTTGTAAGGCTCTTGTAGATCACAGTTCAGGAAGCACCGAATGTTGTTATTTGCCAAACATAGGCAGGAAAGGGTGGTTTAACTCCGTGTGCCGTCCCGCTGCTCTCATTTGCCCAGATCTCTTCCTGATCCTCTTGTCTGAGTCCTTTTTGATCAAAGCAGCTAACGCTTGCTGTGCATCTCTCTCCAACAGTCTCTGGGCTGGCAAGGAAAGGAGATGCTGAAGTACTAGCTTGCATTGTGTGGGCACCTGCCCTCAATTGTGCTGTTCATAGAGCACTCAGGTTTGCACTAATAACGCTCAGCAGGTTCCTCCCTCCTTGTCAAGTGCCTTATTTAATACGAATGGTTCGGGCATGTCTGTGCAGAGGACTTCCGGAGGCTGATGCTCATTGAGAAATCCAGGCTCTGAGATAAACCTGTTGTCTTGTTTCTAGCCTGCCTACTGCCATTGCCTGCGTTTTCCCTTTTCGGGCTGGTGCAGCCTTGCACCGAGCTGCTGTGCTGTGAGCAAAACAGCATCCTTTGAGGAATGTGCATTTCCCTCTTGTTGAATAGAAAAGCTGACAAATGGCTGTGCTGTGGTGGCTTCTTGTTCTGGCACGCAAGTTTCAGCTTGATCTGCTGCCACAGCCTGGTTTATTCTGCACCAGGATGGTGAAGGTGTGGGGCTGAGGAGGGGAAGTTTAGGATTGTGTTGGAGGGTGGGAGACCTGCTGTGAAGCGATGATTTGGAGCAGTTTGTGGAGGAGCTTTAACACGAGAAGCTAAGAGGAGAGCCTTGTTGCTTGGGAGCAAGGACATTCAGAGTGGTTTTGGTCCATGTTGCTGTTCCCCTGAAACCCCTTTTTAGCAATCAGCTATAATAAAGTGTTCTTAACTAGATGAGTGGTGACTGGTACATGTGGCTCCCAGTAACGCTAAACCCACCATGCTTTGTAATAATGCCTGCGGTATTTTACCTAAAAATAGAAAAAGAAAAAAAAAAAAAAAAGATGGCTGTTAAGGGAAGTCTAAATCAGAAGGAGACAAATGGCTTTTAATCTTTTCCTCTGTTTCAGAGTGAAGGATGCCGAGGAAGAAGAAGCCCACAGAGGGCCTGGACTCTCGAGGTCAGGATGGCGAGGAAGAGGAGGAAGAGAAGAGGAACCCAGTCAATGTCAAGAAGAAGCGCAGTTTTGTGGATGCGTTTATTGTTATATCCGACAGCGATGGGGAGGTCAGTGATCAGCTCGTGGTATCCACAGCCCGTGCTGGGTCCTGCTGTTGCACAGAGCACCCAAGTATCCCACTCTGTATGTACCAGGGTCAGGCTTTGCGCAGAGGGTATCGTGTTGTTCCTTTTCTTACGTATGAGATGAATCAAATCCTATTTGACTAGGAGATGAATGATATGCTTCGTGAGGGTGAGTTATGAGTCTGGGATTTGATAACCAAATCCTCTCAGAACTGAATTTGGAACGTAATTTAAAAGTAACCTTTCCTCAATCCCTTTACAAATCTTTTTTTCATAATTTTTATTTGATTGATTTCCAGCTAAACCATAGAAACATGATTCTGTATTATGTGCAAATAGATAAGAAAATGACTCAGAACACAGCCTTGCGAGTAGCTCAGGCACAGCTGGGGTCCGGTAAACTGATCCTGAATTACAGAAGCCTGAGTTTTTAACCCACTTCCATAGGGTGTAAAGGTGAACTGCAGTGTGGGTATGCCTGGCTAAGGCATAAAGGCTCAGATCAGTGATCCCTAACGTCATCTTACAAACATCAGCCTTAGCTTAAAAGATTGAAATGTTTGTGTCTGTTACACTGGCATTGGGACGAGCGCAGGAGCTCTCGCCTGGGGGAAACCCAGAGCCCTCAGAATCTGTCCTCAACTTAAGTGAGGTACACCAGAGGAAATTACTAGAATCAATTTTTTATGTATGACTGTTAAGCCTTTGCTCTGTCTTGCCAGTGATTGGGAATCCTAAGCTGCTTTTTGTAATTCCACCATTTTCAAAAGCATTTCAGTTCACTCTCAAGCTGTAGATCTTAAATCAAGTCTCTTTTGCTCCCACATCTGCAGCATGCTCCTCTACAGTAAGGCGATTATCATGTGAGGAGGGGAAAAGCACTAGAAATAAACAGTAAAAAGCTGTAGGGCAAATGATACTGGATGTTTTTTCTTCACATTGTCTGAGTTCTTTCCCCATTGGGAAATTCCCTGAAAGAAATGGAACATATGGCAGTAATAGTTCAGTGGGGTTAAACCCTTAGCTCTGCAATATGCTAAGTTAACTTCAGATGTCTGCTGCATCACTGGCCTTTATTGTGAAACCTATAAGGAAAAAAGAAATCGGCAGCTATAAGAGCTGCTGCAGTACATAAAAGATCAGGACCTGTTATTGTCTGCAATTATTCATCTCAATGTGCACGTATCTGAAAAAGAGGAAACAAACGTCTCTTAAAACACATCTATAAAAAGGTTAGGCTCCCTGACTGTTCTGTAAGTTTGTCTATAAACAATAAATTCTGATGGCATAATCGGTCATATTACAGAAAAGGATATGCTCAGAGAGGCCGTTAAAGAGCCAATTAGGTTCTGTTTAAGTGACAACAGTTCAGTCAGTTGAATGAGTGGATTTATTCAGTTCAGTCTCTTTCTGTGAGTCATCAGCTTCCAGATCCAGCACCACAGTCTCTTGTCGTGTTGTTTTCTGCGAAATCAAACCCAAAAATGTGATTTACTTGGGATCTCAAAAAAATAACTGTCTGGCTTCTGTAACTGTCTCGGCTCCTCAGTGTACATCAAGTTGAATTTCAATTTCGAACCTTGTAACTGTTGTTCTTGCTCTAGTAAGACCTTGTTATGTGTTCAAGAAGAGGTGTGGGAAGCTCAGATCAATAGCAATTTTAGAGAACAATGCATTCTCAATTAATCTTGCATCTGTTAGGACATGGTTCCTTATGAATCAAAAAGCTACAAGGACAATTTGGGCATCATTGATTCGATGGCTTTCTTCCTTGGCAGTCTCTTGGCAGGTATCTATAGAACAAGTCCCTAGTTCTGCTTCCAGACCAGCAGATCTTGTAGCAGCTGCACCTGGAAAGCCTCCAGCTTCTCACTTTTGATGATCTTTGGCAGACTGCCTCTCCCAGGAATTTTTCAGTCATGCTGGATTATAGAGCTCATCCATGTTATTTTGCCAAGTGTTCTTTCTTTGCTCATGTCTGTGCTGTGGCATCTGCAGAGCTGCATCAGAAGGAAGTTTTCTGAACATGGGGCTTTCTGATCTCTGCTATAGATAATCCTGGATTCAAGGAACACTTCTCTTTTTCTGGGAAGGGTCAGACAAAATAAGAACAGTCTCTCTGGCTTTGTGGAAGCAAGCGGAGATGACCTTCTTTGTGCAGACTGTGTCTCTGAAAATGCAGACATGATGAATAAGCAAAGTAGTTCCCATCTCCCTTGATAGTTTAAATCCTGCGGGGAATTGGTTGCCCACACCAGAAGATGGGTGGTCATTCATAAGCGTGTGATATTTCAAATGGTGCCCAAGAATGCACTCTCCAAGCATAGCAACTCCTGATCTGTCTCATGAGCCTCTTTTTTGAATCAGGCTGTTGATAAAGACTCTGTAACCCTCAAGGTTTTCTGAGGCCACATCTGAAATGGTTGTCACTCAGCAGGAGGTCTGGCCAAGTGTGAGCATTGAGCATGGCCAGAGGCCCAGGAGTTCTGCTGACCTATTTGGCTGATCTGCAGCCTTCAGTGCAGTTGATCCCAAAATGCTGCTGATCAGCTATGGGACCTTTCAGAAGGGTCCGTTTTTCCCGGGTAGATCCTTTGGGAGGTCTGAGAGTACCTGCCTCCACTCATAGAGGTTGCATGAAGTCTCACAGGTTCCTTCTGCCAGATTCATCAGCTCTGCCAGCCCCCGGGGAACATGACAAGACTCTGGGGTGATGGTGCCATCTATTTCTGCATGGCATCCAGGGCCTGTTTTCCCTTTGGTGTGGAACATCCCTTTGCCTGAGTATTCCTGTATTTGGGGATACTCACAGCCTGGGTAAATAGCAGTGTGTGTTGATGTTACAGATCAGCTGTTGGTTTTGGTAGAGAGAAAGAGGTGTGTTTGGGCAGCAGCCACCACCCTGTCCTGTTCTCCATCAGCAGTGGCAGTAGGCGCTTTATTCTGGGACCAGGCACAGCCTGAGGGACATCTCACTGTGGAGAAGATGGTGCTGGAAACGTTGCAGCTAGGATGGCAGTGCCCACCTCACACTGCTGACCATCGGAGCGAAGCAGAGCCACATGGGAGTATCACTGCAGCACCCTGCTGTCCCCATGGGTTCTGCTGCGGTACCAAGGGACCCGGTGCCTCCAGTTCCCAGAGGAGAACGCAGTGTGAGTGTGCTCCCATGGAGGCTTAGCAACTCTGCTGTGCTCGCTCCTCAGAAATCAGATCGCTCTGAATCCAGGCTCCTCGCAGCCGGTAAAAGCCCTTTTCTCTACAGAGGCCTCCCTCCTGTATGTCAGGAACTACGCGTCTGGCATGAACCCCATTGTGTCTCGTTGTTCAAGTCTCCACTTCCAGCAGGTTTGTTCTAATGAGCTGAAAGACAGAGCAGTGCTGAAACTGATTCTGAACTCAAGTCAGAGACTAATAAAGTAGGGTGTGATATTAATTTCGTCAGCGGCCTTGGCTAGAGCCAAACGTGGCACTTCCAACATCTAATTGGCTTTTAAAAATAAATTAGTCTGGTTTTCATCTGCGTATTTCCCATGCAGGACGTGTGGTGTTTGGCTGTACCCTATTGTTAGATGGTCCCAACTGCCATTGAGCAGTAAAATTACCCAGACCTTTTGACTTTGCAGTCTGCACCGTTAGCTGTGGAGACATCCTTCTGTAGCCTTTCCTTCCCTGAGTCAGTAGAAGCTGATTTCTGTGGTTTATGATGTGGATTCGAGGGAGCAGGATGTGGGAGGCTGGCTACTGGCTTTCATTTACGGGCTTTTAGAAGCAAGTGGAGCTGTATCTGTTTCTGCTGGCAGAGTTAGGTTCTCTTAAGTATGTGCAAAAGCATTTTTAAAATGAGAATTTGATTTCCTGCTGTCTGGTGAAACCAAGCAGGTTAAAAAAACAAGAAGAATAGTGGCTGCCTTCCACTAAGAGTGTAGGGATCTTTGGAAACCTGTCTTTTTCTTGATCTGTGTACAATGCTGACAGTGAAATTGCTCATAAGAGAGCATCATAAATTAAACTGCAGAGCCTGACACACAGGAAGAGAATTTGGATTCCTTCTGGCCATTATGCTTTAAATTGACGGCAAAGGAGGAGAGACGCTATCCAGGCTGGCACTGAGCAGAGGTGCGCGGTTCCCACCTCGCCTCCGCTATAATAATTAGTTTCCCCTGGAAGTTGTGTGTTGGAGATGACCTTGTAACTAAGAGTATTGGCTGCAGTTTGGGAATATTTTAATTGATTAAGATTATTTTTGGACTAGTGATCTTATTAGAAAGGCAGTTGGTTGAGTGGCCCCCTGAGTTCCTATTATCCTTGTAGACAGATGAGCATTAAAAGGTTGGGTCAGAAAGAGCAAGCCCTGTTTTCTTCTCTGAATTTTCTTGGCCTCTTCTGTTTCTACCATCCATGCCTGCATTTATGCAGAGCACTCCGGGGCCTGCGGGGCTCTCTCCCAGCAGAGGTACAAACAGCCATAAATCCTAATTAAAAGGTATGTTTTATTTTCTGGGTTTAAAAATAAAGAAGATTTAAGAATTCTTGGAATTGAGATGTGTGTGTATATTTTGGCCCATCAGGATTAATTTGATTTGCTTCAGCGGTTTGCTGTACCGTGGCTGTTCGGTAGAACGCTGCTAAGCAATTTAAACATCTTTCTCAAATGTATGAGGTTCGTACAACACGTGTCCTGCAATAATTTTGCTCCTGACACTGTTGTAAATGTTGAGATTCTTCAGGACCCAGCATGGGGAACCGAGGCATGTACTTGGCTGTGCGGTGAAACCGGCCAGCTTGCCCGGCACTGGGCATGCCGTTCCCCTCCAAAGCCCCGGAGGTGTTTGAGCCCCGTCTTGTCCTATGGTGCGTGCTGTAAGCGTGTGTCTCTGTGCACGGAGCAGACAGTGGCAGCCGTGGAAAGTTTGGTGTGCTCATAAATCACATCCATGCCCTGGAAGAGAGCTGCAGATGAGAGTGTCAGGGTTGACCTTCTGGCAAGTCAAGAGCGATGAGGGGAAGACTGATGCCTGGAGAGAAGAGCTAGGGATTTACTGAGCCAGCTAGGATTAAATTGTCCCTGTCTTAAGCTGGAGTAAGTTTAGCATTGTTAGACAGGGTTTTGAGGGAGAGCGGGAGAGCTGTTGCTTAACCTCATCCAGCATATAATCCTAGCGTGATCCTGAAAGGATCCCGCAAACCGTTCCCCTCTCCCGTAGGTGTGAGCTGCCTGCAAGGTCAGCACGAGTCTGCTGCTGCAGACCAAGGCAGGACAATTCGGAGCAGGAGAACCTGTGGCTTATGGAAAACTGGAGAAGGGCGACGTGCCAGGGCCCTGGAAGAGAGAGGATTTCACCTGCTGAGCGTGAGCTAGGCAGGCTCAGGAGTAGAGATTGTCCATCTTCTAGCAAGAGAGAATCTGGCTGTGAAGGAGCCTTTTGGAGACACAGTGGCAGACCTTAGAAATGGGGTACCAAAACCAGGCTGGGTGGGGAAGAGAAGGAATTGGTCAAAGGAAAAAGCCCTTAGGTGCGAGCATGGGGGTGTGTGTGGGGACTTGCCAAGCATGATTGCTGCCTTGTTGTGAGCTGATTCTTAAATCAGTGGAAGTGAGGAATAGCGTAGGTATTAGGGCACGTAAAAGCTGTAATGTATTAGGGTTTCAGGAAACCACTTAATAGTATGTCTTGCAAAATCTTAGTTAGATAAATAATTCAATTTGGTCTAGATAGTAACATTCCTGGATTGAAATCCTGCTAAAAGACTGTCAGCAAAAGCTGGTGATGAACAGGAGAGAGGCTCATTTGGGGGAGATGTAAAGCTGAGGCCAGGAGAATCAATATTAGGTCTGTGTGTGTTTTAACATCCTCATTAATGATCTGTAAGAGGGAGCAAGTGGTGTATATACATTAATAAAATCTACTGATAACGCTAAAGCTGGAGATTCCTTGAACAAGACTCAGCACAGAGGTGCGGTCCAAAGGACTCCATGGGTTCAGAAGCATGGGCAATGGACAGCAGAAATTGATTACACTTGAAAATAAGCAGCGTAGTATCCGTTTGTGTTAAAGTAGCCCAAGCAACATGCCCCACCTTGAAGCCCTCCTCCTGGCGCAGGAGGTGGCACGAGGCACAAGCATGTGGGTCTTATGGATGGCAAAAACAACTGCAGCTGCAGACAGAGCTGTGTGAACCCCCTTCGTGGCCAGGCGTGGGTCCCTCTGCCTGAAACGCTGGGTTTGATTCTAATCCTACCTGATTTAGAGAGACAAATTGGAAGGAGTCCAATGCCAGCCTTTGGTTATATGTACGCCCTCGCTTAAGCCGTTAGGACAGCAACTTGCATAAATGTGTGCCAATTAAGCCTGTGACCATTCTTGTTGCAGTCCAGTGCTTAAAGCAGCAGGCACTTAGGTTGTTCGTGTAGGTATTATTCTGAGAGGCCTCGAGATGGGAAATTTCTGAAGTATTCAAGCTTCAAAAATGAAACACTTGTGGCAACACAATGAGAGAATAGCACTGGGAGTAAATGCAGCTGGCTCTCCTGCCCTTGGTGTGCATTAGCATGGGTCCCCAAAAAGGGCTCAGCTTCTAGTTTTGGTCAAATAAAATGGTCTGGGCAGGGCGCTAGAAGCTGCGTGGCAGGAAACAGTCCTGGCTTACAGGTGTGAGATGTTCAGTTATAAAAAGGTTTTGGTTTTCTGTTTCAAGTGCTTACAAATACCAGTGTTTTAGCAAGGCCAAACAAATTCCCTCTAAAATCATGGGCAGCAGGTGCAGTGCATTGGTGGTGACTGGCATGAAGTCTATTGTCTCTCCTACTTCTCTGTTTATGTCAGTCTGTAACTCTTTTTGCTCATTATGCTTATCACACAGCTTTTAATAGTTACAGAATGTGCTTGAATTATGTTTGAAATTCAAATTTCACACAAATAGAGGCTTGTTCTTGAACCAGTGTTTGTGTCTGAGTAGTGGGGGGGAGGGGGCTGGTAGTATTTCTTACATATTGTATGCACTCACCATATTTTTTTTCCATTACAGCAGGAGTCAAAGGAAGAGAGCGAATTGCAAAAGAAGAGAACAAAACAGCAGCTGGATAGAACGAAGTTTGCTGCTAAAAGAAAAATTGCACGTAGGTCTTGATTGAGTGTGGGACTCGGGAAGTAGACTGGTGTTGAGCAGCTTCTGCTGTTTGTATTAGAGATGATTTCCCTTGCAGAAAGGCTGTGATGTGGCAGGGGATGCACAGCTCTCAGAGAAGACCCTTCTCAGGGGTAAAATTTGCCTTTCTGAATAACCAGACTGTCACTTGTTCTCTCCCCAGGCGGCATGTGCGCAGAGTGGTGCACTTCCAAAATAAGTGTGTGAGGGTGTTGGTACCTCATCGGGTTTCAAAATTAGTTGAAGCCGAACTGAAAGCACTGTCAGTCACAAACTGCTTTCCCGTTCAGACTCTTCTGCTGCTGTCTTTCCCTAAAACGTCATGATGCTCTGACCCAGCTCGGGAGAGATCTGAGTCGCAGCTGACAGTTCTCTGAAATCATCGGCTCGTAGCGCGGGGGCAGCTGGAGAAGCCAGCAGTGTTGGGCATCATACGGAAGGGTGTTAAGAACAAGAGATTTGTTTTACGTCATTTTGCTGTTATATAAAGTGCCGGTGCACCCACATCAACAGCGCTGTGTACAGTTCAGGTCTCTGCATCTCAAGGACACGGTGGTACATCCAGAGAAGGGCAACCCAAGCCATGAAGGGGAGGGAGCAGCTGCCTTATGAGGAGTGACTGGACAGCCTGGGGCTGCTCTGTTAGGAGAGGGAAGTGGGATCAAAGTTCCCATCGGGAAGGCAGTGCCTCAGCTGAACGCAGAGCTGTTGTTTACCAGCTCCTACAGCCAGGGTGGAAATAGTAGGAGATAGATAGGTTTAAAACGAGTGAAGGAAAGTAATGCGTCACACAGCAGGTAGTGAACTCCTGGAAGTTTTTGTCACAGGAGGTTGTAGAGGGGTCAGTACCAGCAGCTTTAATAAGGGATTAAATGCATTCATGGACAATAGGTCTATAAACAGATGCTGAAGGGAGCAGGCTGGGATGTTCCCGCTGATATTCTGCAAACTGAAAACACTTCTGAATGCTGGGGATGTACAAGCAGAAGGGACTGCTGAGCACGGCCAGGTTTGCCTGTGTTCCCTGTCCAGCACCACTTGTTAGAGCGGCCAGGCAGGTGGACCATTGCACTGCCCCAGTGGATCCACGCTCACATTCTTGCGCTTTGCGAGGCAGCAGTCCATCTAGCATGTTAAATTCAGAAGGTTTTAAAATGGGAGAGATGTTGTCTCCTGCAAAACCCAAAGCAATCACTGAACAAAATGGAGCACACCAGTGCTCCGCAAGCAGCAGCAGTTGGGCTTGTCAGTCCTCAGAGAGCTTGTGTGAATTAAATTGTTTTTAATAGAGGCCTAAGGCCATAGCACAAAACAGCCTGACTCTTTGTGGGAGTTGAAACCCACTGCGCGTGTCCTGTGTCGAACAAATAAGATAGCAAAGTCAGAGATGGGGAAAGAGTTCTTTTTTCTTCTTTCTTTTTCTTCTTTTCTCCCAAAAGAAACAGAACACCAAAGAGAAGCTCAAACCCCCCTCGGAGATGCCGTTAAAATGTGACCAAACATATGGTGCTAAGAACAGGGAGTTGCTGAAGTTGGATGTCCTCATTGCATCGAGTGCACTGGGTTTGGGAGCTTGTGTTTGGTGTGCTCCAGAAAATCCGCAGGAGGCAGGGCTGGCTCTCTAGCTCTCATATAATGGAGGAGTTTTGCTGCATTTCTAGGTGTTGAAATTCTTGGTAAAAGTTTTTCTCTTCCTGGGGCAAAAGTTGCCTCTTTTTAATGTGCACGTCTGCCTCCTTGAAGCGCTGGAGGTTGGGGGTGCCCGGTGCCACTTGGTTGGAGAGTGGTTGCTTGTTTAAGCACGTGTGATGGTGGGTCTGTTCTCTCATTTATGTAAAGCTATAATTAGACTTTTGGTGTTTGCTTTTAGGCAAATTAAGATTTGAAGTAGTAATTATTTTTCTCAGTGTCTTTAAATAAATTCTTTGAATTGTGAGGCAAATTGGTCTTTTGTCAAGATTCGGTGCTTCTGGGTAGAGCAAGTTCTTTCTCCTCGAAACTGGAAAAATTCAGATATTTGCAGGCTCTGGTTATAAAGCGTATCCTCCCATTTTTGCTTTGTTGTGGTTTTATTCATTTTAACCTAAAGCCATAACTAAAATATATCTGTGACGTTTCATCCTGACAGGATAAATGGAAATACAAAACCTAGAGAAGTCTGTCTCTCTTTTTCCAGAGGAAGTCAGTGCTTTAAAGCACATCTGACTGTTTTTACTGTAATTGCACTTTGGATATGTGGAAATACTGAGATCCTGCATTTCCATTATTTTTGAGTAAATCTCTTATTAGTAAGTGTTAGAACTACAACTAGTGGGGTTTTGCATCGAATTCACTTTGCAAATGTCAAAATGGAACATAAATCGCTTAGTAAATTGCCATATTAGCATTTAAAAAGGCTCTGAAATGGTTTAATTTGTTTAGGGCTGCTATGTCTTAAAAACAGTTTCTCCCTGACCCCTCCTTCCCATCTGTGGGTTTCTTGGATGCCCTGGTCCCTGGAGAGGCGCTGGGATTTTGTGCTGCGTTGGAGTGGATGTGTGGCGAGTGGATATGGGAGTGCAAGACGCAGAATTCCCAGCCGGAGTTGTTGGCGCTTCCCCACCGGGCTTGTGCGAGGTGTGCAATGTGTGTGAGCTGAGCGTAACAGAGTCCATCTGTCCAGACGGAGAGGGATCATTCCTCCCGAGGGCTGCGGGAGCCTCTACCTCGCTGACACGCTCTGGGAGCATGGCTCGCCTCCCCTGCTTGCTCCCGGAGCACTCTAGAGATCTGTTTGCACACATCAGTTGGGGGCTAACACAACACTCTGGATTTCTAATCATCATAAATTATGACCGGTGCAATCAACATCAAGTTTAATAAAATGCACGGTGCTGAGACACGATCAGATGTGGAGCACAAAATACTGTCAGCTCCGGATGGCTCAGCTTAAAGCAGGTCAGGTCTGAAAGGCATGAGCGGAGCTGCTCTTTGCTCTCCCCACCATAATGCCAGGTGGATTTAAACTTGAGATTTCCCCATCTCCAGAGCACCTACTCAACTGGAACATGCACTAAGTGCATTTTGTTTGTCGCTGGTTTCTTTGCCAGAGGCAGCATTTGTCTGGCACATTCCCTGTCCCCAGAGGGGAAATTGCTGTGCCAGGGAGGGAAAAGAAAACAAAATGTACAGTAGTAACTCGCCAAAAAATGTTTCTTTTTATTAAGCTTCATGGATGTTGATAGCCTGAACTGGTGAATACTCAGGCCCCCGTTTTAATTTAAGCACGTGGAAAATCTTGTGTTGTGGGGCACTGTCACGTGCAGCAGTTTTCTGGCACATGTCAGAGTTTGCAGGATCTGGACCGATTGCTGTGATGATTTGGGCAGGGAAACAAATCAGCACATGCTAACTGAATGCTTGGGAGATGTTTGGTATTGTGGAAATGCATATTACTGCTGTTCTTGGGGACAGGAGCCTTCTTCACATACTGGACTGTCATGTGCTTTCCATTAAAGGATGCATTATTTTTTTTTCCCCTGGTCCCTCTTGGCTGTAACATCATAGAATGACTTTGTCCAAGGACAAAAGATCCCCACAAGCCCTGAGTGCACTGCAGTCTGCCTTCAACCTCTGTTTTAATTTTTAAAGAAATTAAAAAAAAAAAAACACAAAAAAAACCCCAAAAACCCAAACCCAACCTAAAGCTAAGTGCTGATTTAGCAGGACATGTAAAGGAATCTCTGGCTGGTAATAAGAACAGTCCAAAAACGCTTCAAATCCTGCTTGAGTCGGGGAGAACCAGCCTGCCATTAGCGACGAGCTGGGGGAAGGGCAAGGCAAGGCAAAGCCTGCCCTGCTCTGTGGATGCACCTCAGTGCAGTTGTGTTGTGATGCGCAGGCTGTGCTAAGATCGGCGCAATCCCCGGCTGCTTCAGGGGAGGCTGTGCTCCTGGATTTTGGTGGCAGCTGGTAGGAAGAGGGATGGGTTAGAAAATGGGAGCCTGCAACTTGTGAATGCATCTTTAGGGAAACGTCTGTCTGAAACTGGCTGTAGTGAAGGCATGTTTTGTGCTTGGGCGGCCTTCCTGGTCAAATCGCCTCTCTTAAAGCTCTTCTAGCCCATCAGAGAGCAAGCCTTTTGGTTCATGCATGAGATGGTGAGTGCAGGATTCTGCCTGAAGGAGGGAGCGGGTTTTGAAGGAAATGTGTCAATTTGTTTCGAGTGAGAAGATGTATATTTTTCAGCTCCTGAGAGTGCTGTTGAGTTGTTTTCCAAGCTGCACTCCATTCTGCAGGCATTGTATATTTTAAGCATAGTGAAAGTGTTTGATTGAGTCTAAGTAAATAAGTGTTTTCCAAAGTAACTAACCGCTTTGTTTCTAAATAGCTGGTCTCGGCTTCTGGTTTGCTTTGAGTGAGGAATATTTCAGGAAGAAATTTTCTGCTGAAATAGCAGTTACAACTGTAGGAAACCTGTTTCCCATGCATGACTGACTTAGTGATGCAGTGGAGTGGTGATGTGAGCAGAAGGGGGATGTATGCATGTGAAAGATCCTCCATAATACCACCGAGCAAGTAACATTATCCTCCACAGAGCTTTCCACCTGCAGCTCAGGGTGAACAACATGTAGCTCTTTTGCTCTTGGGTAGGTCTCCTGTGGTATCGCAGGTATCTGCATGTCAGAAGGCAGTGAGACGTGCTATTTGGCAAGTAAAAAAGTATTAGAGAAGATGTGTTCTTTATCCTGCCTTGCTGCTGAGCCTATCTGATATAAAAATGAACTTGCTTTGGAAATCTGTCCTTCTCCTCTCTCCTTCAATCTGTGTTCTGCAGCTGTAGAGTATGTTGTTTGACGAGGGCAAAAAATATGTCCCACTGTAGTTAAATACCCAGGGAGCCAGAGTTTGGATTGCTGAGGAAATCCCAGCTGAAGTTCCTGACTTGGGTTACTTTTTTCATTTAGTGTTGCCTGCTCTGGTTTTGGTGGCACCTTTTCAGGAAAGCTGAGGTTTAGATATTCTGTTCTGCATTCCTCCTGGGGAGGTGGGACCCTTGGACATCGCTCCCAACACGTCTGATATGTGTTGAATGTTTACAGACGCCTGGAGCTGTGACTTGACATTATCCTTTTTCTTCTGCTGCAGAGATGACTGAAGAGGAACAGTTTGCACTGGCCCTGAAAATGAGTGAGCAAGAAGCCAGACAAGTGAACTGTCAGGAAGAGGAAGAGGAGGAGCTCTTGAGGAAGGCCATTGCTGAGAGCCTTAATGTAAGTGCGCTTCTGTGAAGAGGCTTACTAGGGTTCTTCAGCAGCATTGCTTTCTGTGCTTGCTTTGCCACACTGCACAAAAGAAGGCTTTACTGGGGGCCTAGCTATGTTCCAGCTGGAACGACAACAGTTGCAGAGTAGTGGTTTTGTGCCATTTCTAGAGAGATGTGTGAAGTCCAACCTCAGCTGTCCCCTATTTTGGGGTACACAGCTCTGATCGCGGGGGGGCGGAGGAGAGGCGTCTGCAGTCCGGCTGATGGCTCCCTGGAGGAGCCGTTGGTACGCTCTGCTGACAGAGAACATGCCTCTCGGAGAATCAATCTTTTGTTTTTCAGAGCTGTCAGCCCTCGAACTCTTCTGATGCAACCCCTCAGTTGTCTGCAGAAGCGCTGGGCGCACGAGGCCAAAGCCAGCCCGCTGAGAAAGAAGGCTCTGAGATCCTGGGAGGTCTGGCGCTTTGCCCTGACACCCCTCGCTCCGAGTGCAGCTCCCACTCACAGAGCACTAGAGCTGATGGGAACGGACAGATGGATGTCGCCCGGAGCCCCCTGGTAGTGTTGAGGAGGTTAAGCCAGGAAATTGTTGAAAGCTCACTAGTATCCAGCATAATCGTGTCTCCGGGGAAGGGCCAGCCTGTGACAAGGTCAAGTGAAAAGCCTTCCTCACCAGCAAAAAGTGATTCTAGTAACATGTCACCCGGCACTTTCAGAGAGGACCTCATCTCTTTGAGTCCCACCTTTGGCAGGGTGACTTCAGGCTCCTGGCAGCTGACACCTCGGAGACTGTTCAAAAGCCCCTCCAGCTCTTCTGAAGCAACAAGCCACGAACCAAAAGAGCAGCTCCTGCCCTGCACTGGCCATTCTGCGGGAGACGCTGGTGCCAGCAGCTCAGCCACGCTCTGGAAGAGCTGGACCACGGAACGGTGTGGCAGCCCCAGGAGGAGTGGTGGAGGAGTAGGTACCAAACACACTGCGCAGCCCGGGCACACCGCCAAAGTCTGTGTTTCCACAGAGCAAGCAGAGCAGAAGGAGGTGCCCGATGGTACCTCTGAGGTTTGCATGCTGAACGCGGTGGAGGAGAAGCACAAGCAGGAGGAGGCGAGAGACACAGTGCACTATTACTGGGGCATCCCCTTCTGCCCCAAAGGGGTGGACCCCAACCAGTACACCAAAGTCATCTTGTGTCAGCTGGAGGTTTACCAGAAGAGCCTGAAGCAGGCTCAGAGGCAGCTATTGCATAAGAAGGAGTTTGGTAACCCAGTTATGCCCAGTTCTTCCTTGAGCCAAAATGAGCTTGGGAAAGGAGAGCAGATAAGCAGGGAGAACGGTGTTACTGATGATACAGAAGACGGAGACCCAGACAGACAGAAGGAGTCTGAGAGCATCACCTGGCTCCTCCCTTCAAAAAGCAGGGAGGCAGAGAGTCCAGGGCACAGCATGGAAGAAGAGAAGAACTCCACTTCTGATGATGAACCGACCACCAGCTACCACCAGGTAAGAGCTTTGCCGCTGAGCAGAGGTTAAACAGTCCCACTCTTCTGTCCATTTTAGGGTTCAGTCCCTTCTGCAAAGTAGGTGCTGCTGTTAACGCTCCTCTTAAATTTAGGGACTTCCTTCCCTAGCCACACAGCTTACTGTGAAAGGGAGCGGAAAAGCGTACAGCCTGATACCCAGCTCACAAATGGTGGGGGCCATCGTGCAGCCTGGCAGTCGTCCATTAATGCACCACTGAGATAAAGACTTCCAGCTGACTTGTCCTTCTCAAAAGGGTGTAGCCTGGCAGTATGTCAGGGTAGTGAGCACAGACATACTGACCACTGCCAGCTCTGGCAAACCAGCTTATAAACCTGTGGCTGTGCAGGGAGCTCTGCGTTTTCCTTCACGGACAGAAATGTGGCTTTTGTCCTTGCAACGCAGCCTTTCCTTTTTGCACCTACACGCTCCTCTGCGTGCTTCACCCTTGCAAGTGCTCTTTTTCCCTCGTGGTTCTGCAGTTGTGGATGGAGACGCTCCGCATGCTCGAGGGCGTCTTCTGCCTGCCCGGGGTGATCTGTCATCACCGGGGGGCTGCTCATCGACCTTGTTCTGATGGTTGAGCACCTTCTCTCTGGCTTGCTTGTTGGGTCTGCTAGACGCTAGGTGTCAGCCTCTGTCTCCGTCAGGGCTCTCTTGTTGGAGCGGAAGGCAGCTTTCTGTCACTGCTAAGTTTAAACAGATTGCTAGTCAGATGAAGTATTTATTACTGCTGTATTTTAGGTTTGTGTCAGCCTTTTCCAACCCTCATTTTTCATAATGACTTCACTCCCGGATCATTGTATAACTTTATCTTCTCTATGACTGAAGCCTCGGCTCTGTTGTTCCTGTTTTCAAGTGTATTTGATCATTTACCCTGGTGTTAGAAAGATACTTAACTTGTTTTGTGATATTTATATTCTGTCTTGTAATATTGAACACTTAAGAAAAACGTCATGTCTGCATTTTCTGGTTGCAGAAAAAGTGCGGAGCAGCCTGTGCTGAAATGTGACTTTTTGTGACAGTGCTTTGGCTTGGGTTTAGCAGATAGAGATTTAAACGAGCCTTAGAGGTGACCTGCAGAAGAAAGAAACAGACTTGTGCCCTTTTTCATTTCTTCAGGATAAATACAAAAGACCTGAAAGGTTCTTAAGGCAAACTGCTTTTTTTCCCCTCTGTGTCTTTTCCTTTGGAAATGGAGGTGTCATTAATCTGGAAGATTGGGGTGACTGAGGTCTGTGGAGGTGTATGCTAAAGCCCTTGGAAAGCTACAGCAGCTGGGAAGGGCGTGAACTTTTAATCAGTATTGCAAATTGTGGGGTTTTTTTTTTTATATGATCCATTTAATGCTAATACCTAATTAATTCTTGGGGAGAAAAGAGGTTTTAGTGGTGCTGAGTGGGAACTTGTAATGTACTCATCCTGACCGCAGGAGCTCTCTCAGAGCCATAATGTGTATGCAGATGTAGTCTTTCTGATATTTTTAAGGTGAAAAAACAAGGAAGGGGAGCAGACTGTAAAATTTCAACCATAGCCCAAAATTTACCAATCATTTTATTTGAGAGAAAATAATTTCTAAATGCCCTTTCATCTGCCTTATCACTCCCAGCTCGAGAGGTTGCTCCCTTGTCTTGCCTCTCTGTGCAGTTGCACACTGGGGCCAGCGCAGGTGATTTACTTGCAAGATCGATATGTTTGATGTTTGCTTGTGCCTTGTCTCCATTTTTTTTCCTTCTATCAAATACAATTCCACTGGCAGTGACAAAGGAGGAGCCCAGAGCAGTCGTGTCCCCGGTGTGCTGTGTCGCTTGGAGACCCCTGCTGCTGCCTGTACTGCCCTGGGGCTCCCCCAGTGCCCCAGGGCTGCTTTGCTGGTGGGAGATTTTAGGCTGTGCTGAGGCTAGAAACCATCGGTGGGGACTCAAAGCTGTCTTTGAAAAAGCCTTGTGTTATAGCAGTGAAATGAAGGTGCAAATGCTGTGCTTGAGGGAGCCTGCCTGTACCCCCGAAAGCCTCACCCTGAGCGGACAAGAGACCTTCCACCATGGCAGTGCCACAGCTGCCACCCGCAGCCAAGGGATGTTTGCACGGAGCAAATCCTGGTTGTCAGGAGATCTCATAGCCTGTGAACCTGCACTAACGAACTTCAGTGCTAATAGAATAAATTCCTTCATTGCCTTTCAAATAAGGTTAGGGGACTCATGGTCTTTAACAGATTCAGAGGGAAAAGACCCAATTCTGGAGAGTTAGTCTAGTGCCCTGAATTGATGCTGTACCTTATTACATATGTATGAGGAAAAACAGAAACGTGGTCTAGTATTAGTGACCAGGGTGAAGGCATTGTTAAGACATGCACAGTTCAGAAAAAAGAGAAATAAAAATAAAGGAGGTGGTGTGGTATTTTACATTAATGATGAATTAGGCTGTGAAGAAATAAAAACCAGCATAGATAAAACAGAATATTTTGGGGTCGGAGTCACTTTAGGGAAATCTGGCAGGAGGCTTTGTTTTGGGCTTTGCTGGGGAAGTACATCAGCTGTCCGTGAGTGGAGCTGATCGAAGGTGAAACCTATGGTGGAAATCAAACTCAGAGAGTTTAATAGACTCAAGGAAGGGGGAGGAAAACCCCTTGGATTTCTTTGAGAAGTAGCATGAGAAATCATGGGCCTGACAGGAAGGACCGCTAATAAACCGTTGTAATTCCACCTGATTAGAGAATGGCAAGTGTAACATGTACACTGAAGAAGAAGAAAGGGATCTGGGTAATGACTGGCATGTTAGCCTGACCTTGGCAGTGCATAAGGCTTTTGAACTAATTTTAAAGGAAAAAGTAAGTGGAGTCATAGAGCTAAATGAAAAATAGGATAAAATGCACACAGATTTACCAGCTGCAGATTGTGCAGGTTAATCTCTTCCCTCTCTTTGATGGGACAGTTGATTTCCCAGTCAAGAAAAATGCAACAGGTTCTATCTGTATGAAATTTCAGAAAAGTACTTCCTGTGGTCAAACATCAGGCCAGTAGATTTTAAACTGGACTAGATGAAGGCAGCTGGGGTACTCGAGGGAGTGCAAGGGGACAATAAAATCCTTGGGTTGTTCAGCTCAGCGCAAGTGGAGATGGAGAAGGGCCATGGTTGCTGCCCTTGAGTACATCAGGGTAGATGCTAGGACCAGGCAGTGGGTGTGGAAGGTGGTGGACAAGGTTGGCATGAACAACGGGAACAGACTGTCCAGGAATATCTGGGCAGCAAGGTAGCAAAGGCGTTATTGCATAGAGCTGCTGAAACACCTTCCCAAAAGGACCGATGGAGGGAAAAAGCTGACTAGTTCACGATGGATACTTAACTATTTTCAGAAAAAAATACTTAACAGACTGGGTGCAATGTCATGGACAGAAGCTGATGACCCTGCAGATCCCAGTTAGCTGTGTACATTGTTTTATGTAACATCAGAATTTTCCTTTCCAGGCCTCCCAGGTGCTGCCTGCAGAGGACGTGCGTGAAGACGGGGAACCCATGCAAATTGCACAGAGGTGAGGAGGGTTATTCCACCTCTGGTGACGTGGGCTCTTCCCCTCTCTCTCAAGCATTTTGGGGTGCAGTTTCATAGGGGCTCTCTGCGGGGCCTGACAGCAGGGCTTGCTGGAAAGGCTGTCTGTGGTTGCTGCTGCTATTAGTTATCCCTGGAAATACATGGCTTTGGAGCAGTGTGGGAGAGGGGTGAGGCAGAACTGGGGAGAAGAGATCAGTTGTCACTTTACAAAATGTGCAAGGTGCATCCTAGTACAAGTCCAAGGACTTGATCCTTGCCCTCTGAAGCTAATTTGACATGGTGCAGTAATGCTGTGGAGGTGGGTAGGTGAGCTGAAGGTGAGTTATAGCGATGTCATCACGTGGTCTGTCTGGGAAGGCGCATAGGCAGCATGGTGGAGGGTTTACTGGATTTCTGTGTGTATTTTTATGTTCTTGCCTTATTGCTGAAGAGGAAAGAAGGGAGGAGGAAGCCAGACGGCACTGCCTATCAGCCAAAGATAGAGTGCAGTGCTCCAGAAAAGCCACTTCAGCAGATGACAGGTGTGGGACAAGTCAACATGATTTTCCTCAGATTTAAGCCTACTCCTCTTTTCCTTTTTTTTTTTTTCTTTCTTCTCCTTCCTGTGGGATGCAATTCTGCAGTGAAGGCTCTGGGAGAAGAAGGGCAAATGGGAGAGGATTCAAGGAGCAAGTTACAAGAGAGGGCAGATAATGTCATGTTTTTAATTTGCTGGGTTTTATAATTTAAACCTGCTTTGGAACAAAACTGCCAACTTTCTTCTGATCTAACAGCATTTGGCCTGAGCAGTTAATATCTATATGCAGAGTATGAAAATCCCTCTTGCTTGCACCTTTCTAACGAGCTTAAAGCTCGCCTTGGGGAGCAGGAGGAACCTGCGGCTGCTGAGGCTGATGAGCCTGTGACAGCCGAGGTCTGAGCTTGTGTGTTTGCGTAGAAGGCACCGAGGTGTGCACTCTGCAGCGCTGGCTTTCCGCCTGCTTAAGGCAGAAGAGGCCAGGGCTGAATATGAAAAGAGCCGGACCTCTTGCCTTTGGTGTAGCTGATGGAGTGGGTTTGGGATGTTCCCCAAGCTGCCCAGCAGCTCCTGGCTGTGCCCCTTGGGACCAGGACACACCTGGGTGCTGTGGCCCCTCCTCGAGCAGCTGGCACATCTGCAGCAAGGCAAGAAATGGCTGTGATCTTCGCAGTTTTGTGCACATTAAGTGTTGCCATCTGGCTCCTGGTAATTTGCCAGCACAGTGCTCTCTTGGGTAAGGCTCAGGCACCCTGGCCGGCTGGCCTCAGCAGCGCTTAATAGGCAAACACGTCTCTGAGCTGTCTGGAGGTAGTGAAGCATTTTTGGAAGCGGCAGCAGTGAGAAGAGGCTGCTTTGCTTTCTGCGGGCCGTTCTGCCTGATTGTGTTACACTTTGTGCGGAGCATGGTAGATTGGGGTTTTAATAAATGATTATAGGCTTTGTTACCAGGAGATAGTTGGTGTAGCAAGAAATGTGGTTTGACTTCAAATTGATTAGCCCATTTTATAAATGTCATAGCAAGTTGTTTTGTGTAGTTCTTTTGAAGTGAGCCCTGATGTTAGACACAGAGTAAAACATGCTCAGCCTGGATTCATAACAAATGCTTTGAGATGCTTTATTTAGAGAGAAAAGCCACTTGTGATTTCCTATCAGAATTTTGTTATTTATCATAAATCAGCAGTGGCTGTTCTCTCCTCTCTAAGGCCTGTTGTTGAGCTTAATACATCTTCTATTTGTCAGTATGGGGATTCATGTTTTTAAAGTGCGTTCTTGCATACTTGATCAGACTAATCAGAAAGCCACGCAAAGCGTGGAGCGTGTCAGCATGGGTGCCAGACTTACTCAGCAATGCCTGCCTGTTTCGGAAAGACACTGTGCAGTAGGGGGGAGGAAGAAAAAGGAGGAATCCAAAGGTCAAAACAAGAGGAGCGGTCCGTGGTGCTGCTTGGAGGAATGACCACGCTAATGTTGTTAGGACTTTGCTGCAGGGAAGCCTTGCCTTGTCTTGCATCTGTGCTGCTTCTGGCTGCCATGCACAGTGATAAGGAGGAAAATTAGCAGCGTGAGGAGGGAAAGGGTAATGCAGGATAAAGCAAGTCTGTGTCTGTCCTCTATGAGGATTTTCTTCCCCAGACAGAAAGAAGCACAGTGCTGGTACCTGCACAACTCCCAAATCTTCTAAGTAGAAAGCATCATGAGAGTCTCACGGTTGTGAGTAGGTATTTTTGCTTCCCTGACGTGAGACAGTGACCCTTCGTGCCTTTTTGGCAAAGGCTTCTAGAAGAAAAAATGTTCCCTTTGAGGTTTTTGCTTAGGACAGCATTTTATACCCATATTTCGCTGTTATCCTGGTCATTTCTGGCTATCAGATATTGACCACTTGGAAATTATGGCATCATCTGCTATTCTGAACTGGGTGAGACAGGCAGGCGTGTGCTGTCACAGTTACTGGATTGGAGTTTTATATTATATTTATATTTTGAACAGCATCTCTGTGTTGACCACGCTTGGGAGTAAAAGGAGCCCAGATATTGCCGCAGAAAACTCTGCAGAAGAAGAGATCTCTGTTTGCCCAGGTAAGAGGCACTTGAGAATGTTCTGAATTTTGCACCCAAAGTCACATGCTTATAAACTTCAGAGAAAAGAAGAGAATTTTCAGGTTATTTGAACAAAACAAGATTTCTTTCCCAGCTGTGTTTGTCAGGGCTGAAATTATCCAGGTAATTTAGTTTGATGCCCTGGTTTTGGACCCATTTCCTCTAAGACAGTTCTCTGACCAGAGATTGCTGGGGACTTCCTGCTGAAGAGACACCAGGATGTGCATCAGTGTGGAGGGATCGCTCAAAACAAGGTGTCAGGAGTGGTCTCTTCAATCTAATCAATAAATTTTCAGATTTTTCAGTGTCAAGATATGTGTAAAGCATGACAGCTGAAATAATTTTTGCCTTACATTAATTAAACATACTTGGGACCAATGAGTTTTTCTTCCTTGGTCTCTCCTACCATGTTTGAGATTTCCAGTCCAGGGTTTTAAGTGAGGAAAATTAATGAAGAGACCGCTCCTGTTCATGAACAGCTGGGGAGAGAGAGGTCACAGTGGTGCTTGGAGGCATATTTTGTTGCTAAGGAAGACGCAGAGGTCTAAAGAAGGTGTGACTGTGAGGCAGACTGCAGAACGGGAGCTCTGTTTGTCTCAATGCGAGAGCGCACTCTATTCTTGCTTTGTCTCTATCCCAGCAAGTGTCCCACGCACTTTTCCTGAGTCTAGTCTCGCTCCCCATGAAGCTGCAAAGCTGTGGTGGCTTTGTCCTCACACCACCGTGCTGTGACTTTTAACCCCTCATCCGGCTGTGTTGTTGCACATTGTCTGATAACATTTGTGGCAAGTCTAAAAAATGTTTTGAAACTGTGAAAACACTGTTAAGAAATGGGCTAAGTTACATCAACAAGTGAGGAGGTAGTTTAGGGGCTGCAAACCTGCGCTGACACAGAGGTGTTTTTCTGCAGAGACCCAGCCGAGTCCATTGGAAGATACTGAGGTGGAGAGAGGAGAGCTCTGCTCGGGCAGCAGAGATGCACCTGTGCAGGTAAAAGACCCTGAAGTTGGGGAAGGATCCTGTTTCCTAGACCTTGGGTTCAGCTGGGAGCTTGGACTTCTGCTGTTGGGATCCTCACAAACAGTTCCCTCTTCCTTTTTCTCCACCGCTTCATAACTCCAGTCTCTTTCGGCTGGGGGCTGCGTGCAGCTGCTTCTGCAGCCTTTCAGTCCTGGAGCTGGAGAGTTGATAACAATTCCAGCTCGTTCTTTTATACCACGTGCACTGTGGATGGCAGTGCTGTTGCTTGCCTGTGTTCAGGGGTATACTGCTGTGATGGTCAGTGATGCAGAGGGACCCCAGGAGCTGTGAGGGGTGCCGTAGTAAGCCTCAGTCACTTGTGTTCTGATGCACTTTTCCCTGTTATAGTCCTCTGAACTTCGGTGTTTGTTCTCCACAGTCCATCTCTGAGAGGCTGAGGAGAGGTTCATCCAGAGACTGGGCCAGGATAAAGATGACCTTGAAATGTTGAGGGCTGGTGGTGGTTTGCAGTTCAAGCAGAGTGATCTGAGCCTGGGAATCTTGATTTTTGTGCTGTAAGAGTTAATAGCAGTAGTAAGTCAGTGGCAAGGCCATCCTCTTACCTCCCAATGCAGATGTGTGCTGTTGTGTGGCTTCTTTCCCTGTGTTGTCACACCTGCGCAGCAATTGCTTTGCAGCTGTCGCTATACCGACATCTGACTTCAGTTCCTGCTTCTGATAAAACTCCCTTTGTCTATTAATTTAGAGAGCGATATCAAAGGGGTTGCCAAGTACTCCTCTGGCAGGGTACGTGAATACAGAATCGTACAGCTCTTGACAAGAGCATTCATTTGTGGAAAGCTCATTCTGGGAGTCTGCAGCTTGTACAGTGCGTCTGCAGCTCCGATGTCTCATTGTCACAGGCCTCTTAATAAACCAGCTTCTGCTCTCGTGTGCCTTTCATTCTGCAGGTATTTCAAAGCACTGCTCAGTCAATTAGAGACTGCAGCAGGGAGGGGCGGCGGTCCTGTGCCGAGCCGAATAGCCGCAGCCACCGAATCACGTTCGTGACCCATTTGGCTGTGGCCAGGACGCTGCCCGGCCCCTCGTGCTTTGCAGAGGGTGCCCTGGGTCTCACACTTCCACCTAGACGGCACAAGGTGATCAGCACAGTGTTCGGGAGCGGAGCGGTGGGGCTTCCTAGGGATTGTTTGACAACATTATTGTTGGCAGCAGGTACCAGTCCGGAGCCTGCAGCCCTCCAGGAGAACAGCAGAAACAGCTACCATGTGCATCAGCGGTTAGCATGAAGTGTGCGGAGACCACTGGGACTGACTTCTTCCTAGCAGATGCTGAGCCAGGACGCAGGAGTCATGTTGTTGAGCTCAGCCTCTAGCATTGCTTTTGGCTGGCTGTTGGCTGCAAGTACTATGTCTTGTAGGCAATTTTCTCTGCTAAAGAGGAGAGACAGCAGGCTCTGCTTCTGACAGTGGTGATTGGTTCTGCAGTTGAGGTTTTCCAGACTGTTACAGCAAGGTTCTGTAGAAGCAGTTTTGGGACCGCGGTGTCTTTTGTTACAGAATGTTGCATTTCTATTTAAAATTAGTAATTTACCACTGAATGTAGGCGGGCAGGGTGTGCAGAATTGGTGATCTCCTAAGATTGCTTTAAAAATGGCAGCTAGAAGGAGCAGTGCCTGCTGCTTTTCCCATCATATTTTTTAACGTGTCTTGTCTGACTAGGATAATTCAGGTTTGATCTGATCATTCATATTTGACACATCTTGTTTTTTATGACTCTTCTGTGTGATGTCCCACAGTGAGGACTTCGCAAGGTGTAGTGACACTGAGATGTGAGAGCAGGGCACGAGTGCTAACGCTGTAAGTGATGTACTTCAATAGCCTGTGTTCGGCTGGAGAAACTTTTCTGCAGAAATCCAGGGGAGAGAGCCTCCCTAGAAATGAGAGAGGTGTTCCTGGAGCTTGGTGCTGTAGCCTTTCAGCCGGTGTCTGGGAGAAATGTGTTTTGTGAGTGGGATTCTCAGCTTAAAGCCAAATCCTGTAATTTTCTGCATAGCTCCTGTGAGTCAATAAAGCACCCTCCTTCCCTTTAGGACATAAAAATCAGGATCAGACCCTCATTTGGAAAAGCAAGTAATAAAGGGAATAATACGACAAAGCACTCCAGTGGCACTGAGCATCTTGGCCGACCCCAATTACTGCTTCCCTGAAATTATACCATTGGAGGGAAGAGACAGCAGTTTTGCTGCATACTGTCTACAGGTCACTGCTTAGCCCTAAGAATAGAAAAGTCTCCTATGCTATTTTCCTATAGCTTTCTTCTACATGGTTCATATTTAAATACCGTTTTTTAATCATTGCAGCGGGGGGGGGAGGAGGTAAGGTTCTTTTTTAACATGGAGAAATCTTGTAGCAAGCCTGACTAGGCAGAGATCTCGTTATGAGTGAGATGGCAGCAGTCTGCTGCGTCTTAGGAACATCAGTAGCGTAGGGAGAAGGCTGTATCGCCACGGGTGGGTAGCAGAGCACCTTTGCAGCTGTGTAACCAATGTTAAAAGGGAGAATTGGTAAGTGATAATGGCACCCGGAGAATAAACACAGGCTGTGACATTTTGCCCTGGTGAAAAGCCACTGCTAGTAATTTTGTGTGACATGGATTTTTAATGGTGTTGCTTCTCTCCTTGATCTGTGTCCCCTCTGATGACTGCTCCACCACCTCCTCTTAGAGAGGAGGAGCTTCCCAGTGATCTTTCCGGACTCCCTAAGAGCACAGCAGCCTCCTTTCATCCTGGGGGAAGCTGTGTTCCCAGACAGTGCTGCCTGCGTAGCGTGGATCATGTCCAGAAACTGATGAGCACAAGTCAGGTGTTGAACTCTTGCTTTGCCCCATGAATTTTCCATCAGTTTCGCTTCTGAGCTTTCCTGATTAATGGAAGCTTTGCCATTTTTCCGCGGTAGTACAGGTGATGTTTGCCTTAAATGGTGTGCACGGCTGTGCAGGGAGGTTTCACCATGATTCAGCAGGACATGTTGCCTTTGGAAGAAGAATTAGTTATTAGTGCTGCACAGTTTACTCGGCCAGTGGTGTTATTTCTGACTGGTATGTGATAAAGGGAGAATAAAACTTTCTGAGAAAAACTGAGTCTGTGGTAGGGTGAGTAGCTACCAGACAACATGGAGCTTTGCATCTGGCAAAAAAAGAGAAATGGTGCAATTAACTGTCTGGCTAATTTTTTCTTCTTCTTCCTTAGACTGGTGGTGATGAAGATGCTGGCAGGACTATGTCTGAGAACAGCTCTACAGCCGCTGACCATGTGTCCTGCCCACTGTGTGACCAAGGTTTTCCAGCTAGGGAGATCGAGCTGCATGCCATGTACTGCAACGGCATCATGGGAGAGGAGGCTGGCGAGGACAGTCCAGGTCTGCCGAGCGCTTCTGTGTGTTTGCTCTTTGTGCTCGTCCCCCTTTCCTGTTACTTGTGGTCAGGTGCTACAGGCTTGTCCCTCCTGGGATATTTGGTGCGTGGTACGTAGGGAGGTTTGTTCACTCTGCCTTATTCTGTCTCCAAACCAGCCAAGAGAGTGTTATCGGAGGCTCCTGTGTTTCCAGCACCTCCTGCACAGACACATCTATCTGATCAACTTCACGTTGTTAGTCCCTTGGAAAGCATATAAGCCGAGTATTACCCCAGGATCTAGCCCTGGATGCTTTAAGCAGTACTCATAAGACATGTCTGTTGTATGTTTTGTTGAGGACCTGCAGAGAATCTGCCAGTGGTAGAAAATGGCAGGCTCCTGAGCCACACAGGCAAGCGTCCTTCAGGGCTCTTAAGAGGGAGAATGTTCTGTACCACTCCAAGCAAGGCCTGTGCTCTGCGATGAGCCTGACATTTGTATGTGCAAAAATGGCTTGTTCAGCTGTAAGAGATTGCAGAAAAGTTTCCCTCTTGTTCCTCTAAAATTGCAAAATGGTACCTATCGATCTGGGATTTTTCTCCTTCATGTGAAGAGAGAGGCATAGAAAGAAGCACGGTCAGAATGCCCGTTGTAATCCTCTTTGCAGTCTTCTCCGTATCAGTTTTCCATAGCCAACCTTTGTAGAGCTTAAGTGAACAAATATACCGGTTGGTTATCAACATATTGAATAAGTTCTGTTTTAGCTGCTGCTTGAAATGTAAAGTCTGTGTTAGCACAATGTCAGGTAATATCAAAGTAGTAGCTTGTAATAAGATTAACTTTTCAGGTTGTGAATATCTAATTTTCAGTTACATACTGGGTTATTAAATGCAACCTAAATCTATGATGTTTAAGCAATTTGAGCAAATCTGAGCTAGTACAAGAACTGTAACTTCTCTATTCCTCTAGCAGGAGGAAGTTTCACCATGTAATCTTAATGCAGAGTTGATGTAGTTTTAAAATACAAGGTCCCTCTGTTACACTAAATCTTTGGGGATATGACATGGGTCCTGTCAAGATAACAGGAGCCAGAGCAGCGACTGACACTGCTTGGTGCTTAATTTTGGTGGGAAGTTCTCTCTGGCGGCACAAACCAGCTACTAATGCAAAGTGTTCGGCTCAGGCAAATCACGAATTATCACAGTTCCTCTCCCATCCTCAATGCTGATAAAGGTCTTATCTGCGCTACAAAATGGAGCAGAATTTTTAGTATGCCTTTTAGCAGGAATGTCTTTGGCCCTGTGGTAATCGGGTCCCTCGTGTGGCTGGACTGTGAGTATATCCATTGATCTTGGGGAATCCCGACTGTGATCAGGGAAAAGCTTTGAATTCTTTGGCAGTGCAAGGGAATTTGTTCTTTCCTTTGGTGTTGGCTTTCAGCAGGACAGAGTTCAAGGCTGGTCTCTCCACTCTGCTTCCAGACTGGTCTCCTTGGGGATGTTTGTAAGGGTAGTTATTTTGGAATTGCTACTCTGCTGTTCTGACTTGTTCAGAACAATCCCCCCCCCATAAGAAAACTAGCCTGAAATAAAAGCGATTTTGGTCTACAATAATGGCTGTAAGCAGAGCAATGGTTTTGGGACAAAATCACAGTAATTTGGGTTTTCTATTGCCAGTTATTCTAGTATTTTCCCGGTAGAGACCAGGCTTTATTAGCCATAACAGTCTGTGATGCCTGTGTTGTTTGCACCAAGACTCTTTGTAGGACCATGGGCTTCCCGGACTTGGGGCAGCATGTAACGTGGGGCAGAACCCTGCCTGCCTGTGGGGGCTCTGGCTTGCGGGGCACCTCCGTCCAGTTCCCGGCGGCTGTACAAAGGCAACAGTCACCCGGAGAGGTCTCAGCTGGTCAGGGGGTTTGGGTTGAATAGGTAGGGGTGATGTTTAGCTCTGAGCAGAGGCCAGACAGTAGCCTGGCATAGCTGTGCAGGTACAAAAGGACTCTGTTTCCAGGGTTCTTACCTTGGCATCTTTCTCTAGCACAACACCCATAGGTAAAGCTAATGCATGGGGAGAAAAATGAAGTGGGAGAATTGTTTTCTGAAGCAAATGGCACCTTCTGTGTGGGTCTGGGACTTGTTCCCTACCGCTGCAGCGCTGTGTGCTCTTGGCTGGCTGCTGGTTTCCTCGAGAGCGCAGCCACAGCCTTGTGTGAGAGAAAATCAAAGTTCTACCCTCCAAGCCATGTCCTGCTCTGTTAAGAAAAGACGGCTTCAGTTTTCCTTTGGTGCACTGGGTCAGAGGTTCCTGGTCTGTCTTCGGACTTATTAATTGGATTTACTCCTGATGTCTCTAGAACTGCAGATTATGCAGTCCTGTAGACTATAGCTGTCAGTGTTTTTTATTTTAAAACTACAAAAGGATGGCTTCTTGCTGATTTTATTTCTCTTCCCTTTTCTAATCCTGCACCAAAGTCTTTCAGTGTTTTGTATCAGGAGGCCAGCTCAGTCTGGCTGATATTTAAGGCCAGGTTTTCAAATGAGTTAGCTGGGCAAGTTGAGTTACAGTTGATTCCCCTACATATGTACCTGGTTGCCCTGGCTGGATGCCCAGACCACCACATACCTGGGCAGTAGGAAAATCTGATCACGGATTTCCATTTTCCTGTGGTCTGATTACATAAAAAAAGAAGAGCCTGTTGTTGTGTGAGGTACCAGACCAGGCTGGGGAAGGTTCAGGTCCCAGGTTTCCAGCTCAGTGACTGGTGTTAATTCCAAGCGAATGAGTGGAGCCAGGGTAGTGCTGTGCCAGCTCCCTCTTCCTTCATACGCTCGGCTGAAGGGCTGGCTTGTGTGAGAGGGGCTCTCCGCTGGAGTCACTGCATCCATTGCCCGCTGCTGCTGCCAATGCAGGAATCTGCTGGTCTCAGTCTGGAAGCAAGTCTTGGCCACTGCTGAGCACAGCAAATAGTCTCAAGCTTTGGGATGTACTCTATTCCTGTTGCTCTCCATCTATGCGCTCCCAACCTCTCAGTTCCCAAGTGAGCCCAGGAAAATGAGGATTTGGTATATTCCTTCCTCCCAAAGCCTCAAATGTAATGTGATGCATCTGTCAATCTTCAGTGGCAGTGCTGGTACTGCTGAAAAGCTCCTGACATCAATAGAAGTGGCACTGATACAGCAGAAAGAATAACAGAATGGGCACAGAGGAAAGCTTCATCACTTCTGAAAAAGGACAAGATGCTGGCAAGCCTGCCACTGATAGGATCCTGCACAAAAAGTGGTACAGCTGGTGGTGGGAATGGGGAGGAAGCTGGTGCAGCGAACTGCAGGCGGGTTGTGCAGCGAGGCGAGGAGCTTGGTGACTGCGGTCTCGCAGCTCCATGCGTCAACCTCACCGGGCAGCCCCAGGAGGTGCCTGGGATGGGCGCGCTGATAGTGGGGCTGCGCTGGAGGGGGTGTTTGCTCCTCTTCCCCAGGGTGTGAGCTGGAGCCAAGCAACCCAAGGATGACTTGCCAACCAGAAGAAATGCCAAGCTGTGGGAAAACGTCATTCTCGGGCTATAGAGTGTGTCTGACCCAGTGAAGAGTGTTGCATCTGGGAGAGTGACAAGGCTCTTATCACACAGTGGGTTGGCTCTGCTCTGTGGTGGGGATTTTCTTCATGGCAAGTGTTTTTCCAAGTTCTTAGCTCCCTTTCTGCAGGCTCCCAGCATGTTTTGGCAGGGCTTGTGCCTTGCCAGCGTTTGGGAAGATGTGAAGGGGGAAAGCTGGCTCCGCTCTGCCTTGCATGCCTGTTGGACGACTGGCCCTGTTTTTTCTCCTGTGGCTCTGCTTCCAGCAGCACAGTTGGGGATCTTCCCATGGGCAGCTGCAGAGGTGATTCCACACATCTCTAATGGGCCCACTATGCCAGATGTGTTCACCGCTTTTGGAAGAAAATAGAACTGATTAACACCTGAGCTGGTGCACAAGGCTCCCGAGACAGTGTTAAAGGAATATTAACGAGTGCACGCTGATTTGGAGAGCAGCTTTCACCATGCTGTCAAACACATGTGTTAGTTGGGTTGTTGGGAGGCTGGATGGCCTGGGGGGTGGCCGTGGTTATCAGTCCTCCTAGTCAGGCTGCCACTTTGAATCTGGGCCAGGCTACACTAGATAGACGTCCGCTTCGGTGTGTGTGAGAAATGAGCTGTTGGTATCAGTCATCACCTATGAGATAATAACCATATCCTAGGAAATGCTCAAGCTTGTTTCTTCAGTATGGATGTCTCCCGTCAGCCCCAGCAGCTCCTGAGCATCTTGCAGTGCATTTGCTGGTCGTAATTGCAGATCAGTGATTGTTACTAAGGGAAAGACCCTGTTGTATCAGCATTGTGGATAGATATTGGGGTTGCCTAACACTCCGGAAATGAGGTTTTGCTAAAACTCTGAAGGATTCCCTTTATTCTGCACAAAACTTTGTGCATCCCTTTCTTTATCACAGATGATGTTGCAACAAGAGCAGGTTTGTTGAGTGTGTACCTTGGATTCGGGCCTTTCTCCCAAAGAGAGTTTGGGAAGCGATGTTACCAGGCTGTAAACCCGCTCCCTGCATTATCCCTTTAGCCTGCTTGCCCGAGAGTGCTTACTGTGACATCTGTTTTGGAGCTGGAGTCTTGAACACCCCTGGTGAAGCAAGCTAAGCTATCTGATATGTTCCCTGAGGATCTTTGCTGGTGGCATGTCAACAGGAATACGCTGAGAGGAATTCGACTGAAAGAGACAATGCTCTGACGCTCCCTGCAGATGCCTGGAGAGCAAGTTTGGAAAGGCTGCTTAGGCTTGCTGAAGGACCGGAAATTGTTGGACCCATCATCAGCATGCTGGTCAGCCGGGATCTCCCTGGCTACCCACATGTGTCGGAGCTGGCCCTTCCCTGCTGCTGCTGGAGAGCAGCACCACTGGTGCTTAGCCCTGGTAGAGATCTTCATCCAGAGGCCCCACAAAGCTGTAACACAGTAGTACAGATCAGCCCCATTTCACTTGGGCAGTGGAAAAAGCAGTGAATGTAGGCTAAGTGGTGTAACCTTCCCTTTCCAGCGTGAGCTGTATCCCTCCCCAGCAAGGCTCCCTCTTCCTACCGCATTTGCAGAAGGGCTGGTGCCTCTGCACAGCTCCCGCCTCAGCTCTCCTTCCCCCCGAGCTCACAGTTACCATGCTCCCTCCACTGCAGTAGGCACGGGTGCTTAGCTTGGCAGGGAGCGGTGCTGTGCTGCTGGAGCAGCTGTGGAACTCTTCTTCCAGGCTGTTGCGCTGCTGCACGTCAGCTTTAAAATTACTGTATACCGCATACTGCTGATCCAGCTGTTTCTGGCAGAAGACAAGTTACAGTGTGAAATGGCTAGCTGGCTTCCGAGTCTGGGGAAGGTAACTTCTTCAGTATCTCCCCACACACCCAAAAAAAAAGGAGAATTGGCCAGCTACCTCTTCTGCAGGAAAGACGACCCTGCCCATCCCAGTCCAGTATTTCTTTGCTTCTAGCATCATTTCTGCTGCAGCCTTGAGTGGAAGAGATTGAAACTTGTTGCGTTCAGACATGGTATAGGGATGCTTTTGGGGTGGATGGCAGATAACCCTTTCTGTTTTTCCTCCAGTGCTCACCCGGCGTCAGAGAGAGGCAAGAAGTAAAGCTGCCAGTGGTGAAAGCAACCCAACATCCTTAGACATTGACAAGTAAGTAGGTATGCTTGCTCCTCGAAGATTGTTTCTGTGCTTCAGTTCTAGCTTGCCTGTGGATGTCTTTATTCCTGTATAAATGCTGGCTGTTGGCCTTACAGCAATGTTTCCGTAAGAAATTGCCTGCTCTCAGTGCCTCTTGTTGCAGTGCTGGCTATATTTAAACTGAAGCAAGAGGAATTTGCTGTTCTCAGATTGTTTATTTTTGCACTAATTTCCTTTCAGCCCAATCCATGGCGGGTCAGGGATGCGTGGTCTCTGGCCGCTGTGGGGGGAGCTGTAGCTAAAATGGTGCTAAGTCAGCCAGTTCCTAATGGGAGATTTGAGCTTGGTAACCCCGGGTAAAGAAGAGGCTAGGACAGGGAGGCTGTCAACATGGCACCTGTAGTGATATTCTTAATTAAATTAGACTTTCAGAATAGCAATGGCTTTGTTTAATCTCTTCTCGTGCAGCCCCTCCTCCTGCCACCCACACAAAGCATCATAAGAGAGGATCTGACAGTAAAATCCCTGCTATGGAAGCAATTTTGCTGTTACAAACAGTGGATGGCAACATCACTAATGGAATTAGGCTAATTATAGAGAGGACAGCTTCTGTTTAGACACATTATCTGGGTAATCAGCACTGACTGGAAAGAAAATACGGGAAAAGTACTGCAGAGTTTTGCTCGATGGGGGCTCTCCATATGCATTTTAGAGCCTGGGGTGAGTTTTACTAGGAGAGTGCTGCTTATCAAACTGAAAGCAATGCTGCTGGGGCTGGTCCCTGGGGACTCGTCTCTTCTTGGAGATGGTCTGTTCCTGAATAGCTCCCCAGGTGGACGCTCCCCTCCCAAGAACCGGTGCCCTCTTCTGCATGACTTGGTCCCTGCCGAGAGCTGGTGTGGAAGTGAGCGAGTGTAACTGTGTAAATCCATGCCTGACCTTCATCTCCTTTCACCCGGGATAATTTTCTTCCCAAGCACACTCAGTCGTCCTGCGTGAACCTGGGCATCTTCTACACAAATGAGGGGGTTTGCTGTGCCAGCCCCCCCAGCAGGAGTGCATGCTCTGCATTCCTCTCCCAACATGGCCCGATGTAAAATGGAGATGGTGCAGTGAAAGACTTGATTTACTAGTCAGACAAGTTCATCCAGCCCTGGTAAAATGTCTCTCTGATTTAACACACTTGGTTTGCTTTTCAGGCAGAATTTAACTCCCCTTTGCAAGGCCCTCGCACTTCATTTCTGTGGATTTTGACAGGGTGCTTTATGTCTGGGGAGAAATCAGCAGTGTTTGAGATAGTTAGATGAGCAGATTTGATTACCGTCCCGCTGCTGCAGCAGCAGGATTCAGAGGAACAGGCAGGGAAAACTGATAATCACTCGTTTTTTGCGATTGGTGCCGGCTTGACCCCACTGAGCGAGACCTCATCTGGTGACATGTCTTCTCCATGGCATGGCCTGGAGGAGGAAAGTCACCACTGGTGGCCGGGAGCCCGGTGCAGGGCGAATCCTAATGCGGTGCTCTGTCCTTTGCTGCCTGGCAGGTGTGAGAAGTGCTACCTCTGTAAGTCACTGGTGCCACTGCTGCAGTATCAGAGGCACGTGGACAGCTGCCTTCAGGCTGCTAGGCAAGCTCAGGGAACCAGGAGGCTGCGAAGCGCCAAGGTGAGGGCTGACCCTGCAGACCGTCTCCTTTGCTTTGTGCTGGGTTTGGGGCTGGGTTGGCAGCAGGAGCAGTTTCTCTGATTGACGGGATGAGCTGACCTGGTGCAGGATTGCCTGTCCCTGTGGGCTGCCGTGGCCAGAGAACTTGTTGCCCCCCCTCCTGTGGCGCTCTGCGAGAGCAGGGACCGTTCCCAGGGGTGAGCTAATCCAGCGGAGCTGCCAGTAACCTCTCTAGCAGGCAGGCAGCCAGGGCTGTCCCGCTGCCAGACAGCATGCCTCAGTCCTGCAGGCTTCCTCGGCTGACAGGGCGAGGGGCGACAAGCGTATCCGACTCTTATCCACAAGCCCTTTCCCATGGGGAAGGCTTTGGAGCTGGAGCAGAGGGAACTGCTCGGTGCGTGGAGCAAACTGCAGCATCCCAGGAGAAATGCGGGGGAGTGAGTGCGGTGGAGGTGTGCCGGGTGTGTGGGATGTGCCTTGCTGGGGGAGGTGGGAGGCAGGAGCATGGGTAGCAGCTGGTTCGCAGTCACTCACCAGGTGTTGACCCCCACCGTGCTTTTTCCTGCTCGTGACAGTCCTGGGAGGGGACAGAGAGGGTCCTTCCAGGCCTTCCCACTGGTTCCTGTGGGCAAAGCCCTAGTGCCACAGCGTTGCCTGTGCTCAGAAATGTGATTCTCAGCATGAAGATGCAACATGATGTCTTAGTTTCGTATAATCCCTTAAATCCATCACAGGCCTCAGCCCTTTGGGGATTCAGATGCAAATGATGAGATTTCTGGTTGATGATTTTGGCTGGGATACAGCCAAGCGCTGTGTGGTTCAGAGTACTGCAGGGTACGGCTGCTCCTGCATGTGACCGGTTCCATGGGTGCTGTTTGACTCTGTCCTTGCACCCCACGGTCAGCTGGTGTGCAGGGTCCTGCACGCAGGCATGGGCACAGGGCATGGGGGAAAGGTGCTGGAGTCGGGTGGCCCTTTGGGACAGTTCAGCAAGGCTCTGTGTTTTCCCTGACCCTGCCTTGTGTCAAGGTGGCATCTCCCTGGGGGAGAAGGTCATGCCTGAGCACAGGCTGGGCTTTTGGAAAGCTTCCTAGTGGCACTGTTGGGCTTGTGGGTTCCTACCATGGCCCATTTTGGGGTGCTTTGCAGCTCCAACCCTGCACCCAGGATGCTGGTGCCTTCTAGAGCAGTTCTGGGGGCTGGGAGCAGCCAGGAGAGAGGGAACTTTTCCTGGGCCAGCAAGGCTCAAACCAGCCAGGCCAAGTGGTCTGCCCTTAGCCTGCATGACCAACGCGGGTGCATCTTCACAGGGGCTGAGAGGGGGCACAAGATGCACGTTCTTCGTCTGGCTGTGCCCTGGAGGAAGGCCCTTCCCTCCAACAGCAAGCCCCACGCGCTCATAGTGGGACAGAGCCTGCTCAGAGGCACCGTGCCGGGGGATGTGGCAGAGCCCCCAGTGCCCACATTTCTCTGTTGCAGCCCCACACTTGCTGGGCTTGGGGGTGACTCCCTGCACCCTGGCCTCCCTCCTTACTGGGCTCTGCTTTATTAACTGCTCTCAGCTGCCTCCGCTCGGGCACCAGTCAGGCTTGGCACGGGGCAGTGCCTTTCCTGTTGGCAGCTGGCCGTGCTCAGCTGGCAGCTCTGGAAATGCAGCATTGCCACTTGTGCCCAGCCTGACCCTGGGGGCTGGGGGAACGTGCGCCCATGGGGCCACCCTGGCTACGGGCTTCCCTTGTGGCCGGGCTGTGACGGTGGTTCTCCTCTCCTTGGCAGGACGTTAGAAGGCAGGAGAGGGGACTCCTCAGGATGCTGGAGCTCTCGGAGAGCAAGTCTGCAGGTGAGAAGCTACTTTCTGTGCCTACCTGGCTAGGTGACCTTTCCCATCTCTCCCCTTGCAGTTCTGGGCTGTTCTGGGACAGCAAATTCCCCTTGAAGGGGTCTGTTCTTCCTGAGCAGAGCGGGAGGCGCTGGGCTTGGCTGGCTGGCTGCACGCATCCCTGCCTGCGCCAGCGCCCTTGCAGGGATAGGGATGTGCTCTGAGCCATTGCACCAAGAGACGTCCCGCTTCCTGGTGGGGGGGCAGCGTGCTGCCCTCCCTGCCTGCACGCTGGCGCTTCCCCCCGTGGGTCTGAGGACAGGAGGAGATGAGTGGGGAGAAATGCTCTCAACGGCACCCTCCTCTCCTCACCTGTGGCCAGACAGGGCTGATGTGCGCTCTCGTTGCAGGTGCTGATGCGGGGACCCCCCTCCCTGGAATAGGAGACCAACAGTCCCCCCCTGCACTCTCGGCCAGAGCCGAGGGGCCGGTGGTGGACAGCCCCAACTCCCTTCACCTTCCTTTTGACGTCTCCTCTGCGAAACCCGGCGTCTCCTTTTCGGAAGCCACGGACAGCGTGGTGGACTTAGAGCCACACGCGGCTCTTCGCTTGGGCAGCCAGCAGCAGACCAAAGGCTGCCGCCGGAGAAAACGCAAGTTCTGAGGCCAGCGGTGCAGCAGGACCCCCCTGGCAGCTCCTCACGCCCCAGCGAGGGTCTGCGTGGCACCGTACCCCTGCTTCACCTGCAGCCTTGTTCTCCCACCCCCCACCCCCCCCTTTTTATATGTTTTATACGACCTGTGCAGGGAACGCCGGGTGGAGAAGTGACTGTGTGTTTTATAGGTGCCTGTGCAGCTTTGCTCTCTGTTAAAGAAATGGAAATATATTTATGTATGTTTTTATGAAACTGCAGCAACACGGAGGAGCTGTGCTGTCTTTCTCTGGGGAATGGGAGGCGCTGGAGGGAGGAGAGGAGGAACAGCAGACGTGCCTCCAAAATCACCTTCCTGAGGCCTGTCCTTGGGCTCTGGGGGGGATGGTGTGAGCTTGGGGACCCCCTGGGCAAGGGGCTGCGGTGCCAAATGCTCTGTGTAATGGCCCAGCAATGACTTTCCCAGCTGGGAGCTGTGGAGGGCACCTTGGTGCCAGCTGACAGCCGCAGCCAGCAGATGCAGAGACCGGTGGAGCCACGACATCGCTGTCCCCGTGTCCTTGGTGTCTTCCCTGTCAGCCCGGTAGCTCAGCCGGGCTGTGTGCTGCCGTGCGCCTGGTCCCCGTGGCAGGGAAGCTCCAGCCTCTGGTGGCTTCAAGGGCAGGATGGAGCCCCAAGCCGGGCCATGGGGGGTGCCCAGCTCCCTGGGAGCATCCTCGCCCTGCCGCGCAACGCCTCACCNGGTGGGCGCGGGGCCGCCATTGGCCGCGGCGGGGCCAGCGGCGCGACGGGCCGGCCAATGGCGTGACGGGACGCCCGCGGGTGCTGCTTCTGTTGCCGGGGCAACGGCAGCGGCGTTAGTAACGGTCCCCCCGCGCCATCACCGGCCGCCCCGCCGCCACCGGCNCTGCTTAATTAACGGGACGAGCTGATGCACAGCTAATTAAAATTCGGCCTCAAATTTAAAAGCGCTAATAGGGAGCGAGGGCGCTGCCGCCCGGCCCGGGGCCGCGGGGAGCGGGGCGGGGAGCGGCCCCTCCCGCGGGGGCGCCCCGGG
>VXBL01009097.1:44758-56024 GCA_013400195.1 Aramus guarauna | reverse complement strand
GATCTCTCCCCACCCCGGGACAGCCCCCTCCGGCACGGCACCCACCCGGTACCCCGCTCTGCCCGGGGCCCCCGCTGGGCCAAGTGATGCCCAGGGGTCCCCCGGTCCAGCCTGGGTGAGTTGGGGGGACACCCCGGGGGAAGGGCATCCTGTCAACATCCTGCCCTGCACCCTCCAGCTGCCACAGCTCCGTCAGGCAAGCGTGGTGTCTCCTGCGGGGAAATGTCATGGAAGTGGGGCCACCATCTCAGCGGGAACATGTGCCACCTGCGGCGCTCCACCTCACCACCGTGCATGGGGGGTTTGCCCCATGGTCCCCCACCCTCAGCCAGACCAGCCTTGCCCGGGGGATTTGGCTCTACCCTGGCTGCAGGATCTGGCCCCTTCCCTCTCCACGCTGTCCCTGCACACAGGGGTGGCAGAGGCACCGGTGCCACCCTGCCAAGGTGCCCGTCAAGCAGCGCTGCCCTCACCAGCAGGCAGACTGCATTGTGGGCAAGGCTGAGGGGCGGAGGGGGGCTGAGGTTGCATTGGGGTGCCCGAGGTGCTCCCCGAACCCCGTGGGAGCCAGAGCCCACGCCAGTGGTGCTGAGCAGCCCCCAGTCCCCAACGGCCAGGGCCAGGCAGGGGCAGGGCTGGGCAGCGGCTCCCAGCGCCACGCAGCATTAATTTCATTAGCAGCTCCAGGAACAATTAACGACTGCTCTGAGGCCTTCAAGAGCCGAAGCAGGTGTGAAGCCAGCGCAGCTCTCCTGAGTGGCACCGGCTGTGCTGCAGCCTCCATCCGCCCCGGTGCAGCGCTGGCAGTGCCAAGCAGAGCTGAGGCCAGCGCCAGCACAGCCCTGGGGCGAGGCCAGAGCCATCTCCCACCATCACCCCCCTCACCCCAAAACGGTCGTGCACCAGCCATGTGCGCAGGCAGGGGAGCATATGCAGGGTGGCACCCATGGGTGCCTGTTCCGGTCCCGCTGTGCTGCCCCGGGCAGTGCCCTGAGCCCTGGCACATCCCACACGAGCACTAGTGGGGGTCAGCCGGCAGAGGAGACCCCCGGCCCCCCATGAGCAGAGCCACAGTGCGGTGATAACCACCCTCCTTCAGGCTGGCTCGTTATTACTGATGGCATTTGCATGGAAACAGGATGTTTTTACTCCTCGCGGCTCCATCTGCTCCTGCTGAAGTCACCGCGCCACACGTGAGCTCCCGGGGGGGCTGCCATGGGAACCAGGGTGAGCTTCTCTGCAGCGCCAGGACCCCCAGCCTGGGCTCCTGCAGTGGCTGGACCCCCAAGCTGGGCGACAGGGCAGGGCTGCTCAGGGGTACCCAGCACTGATGGCACCTGTGCAGGGCACCCAGCACGGTCCCGCCCTGGGGCAGTGCAGCGGGGAGGGGGCTCGCAGCCCCCCGGCGTGGTGCCAGCCCCATCTGCTCCTTGCGCTGCTCTCCCGGGATGGCTTCCAGCTCCCGCTCCTGGCGCTGTGCCGGCAGTGCCAGCAACAACATTCCCACTGCCCGGCACCCACCACACTCTTCCTATCACGCTGCCCACCCAGAGGTGCCGGGGGTGCCCGGTCCCGCCTCGGCTTTGCCTGGTTCCCCGCCACGTGCTCCTGCCACACGGTGCCATGCGGGTGCCACGCTGAGGCCGCGCACCGTCACCCTGCGTGTCCCTCCTGTGCCACGGGTCGGCACGGCCCGGCCGTCAGTGGGGAAGCGGCAGGGCGCACTGACAAGTTAATAGACTCTAATTAATACAGATTGGGGAGATCACTTTCAATTCCGCTCGCTCTCCCTCTTGCTGAGGAGGAGCCGAGGGGGCGGATGAGCTGGATCCTGCTCCGCAGCTGCTGGAGCCATGAGCCCTGAGCTCTGCCTCTGAGGGGCCGTGCCAGCTCGGCCCTTGCCCGTGGCCGCACTCAAGACCCCTGACCACCCGCTGGAGTGGCGTGAGGGGCCGCAGCTTGTGGGAAGCCACGGGACTCGAGGGCTTCAAGGAGCGGAGCGCGGTGCCCAGCCCCGTGCCCCTAGGGCAGCGTGCTCAGCACCTGAGTGTCCCGCCCACCACCACAGCCCCAAGGGGATGCTGGAAGTGCCGGCCCCACCGGGTGCTGTAAATGGATTATTACTCAGAGTAATTAAGATGGAATTAAAAATTAATTCTCTTCTCCAGCACGCTGCGGTCATGGCTCAGCCGCGTGCTACAGCCATTGTGCCAGGGCTTTCTCCTGAAAGAAACTGCATTGGGGTGGAGGTAGAGGGAGGCCATCACCCGGTGGGTGGTGGTACCTGGGCTCCCAGGGCTGCCCACTCCCTGGGGACGTCACCACCCCGGCACTGCTCTCCCTTCACCACGTGCCCCGGGTGCCACGTCCGGCCGGGCCAGCCAAGGCAAGGCAGCTCCCAACCATCACCAGGGCTGCAAAGCTCCTGCCGGTGCCATGCCCAACCTCCTGCCTGGCCCCGGCAGCCATGGGCAAGGCCAGCCCCGAGATTTTCTAAACTCCCATCAAATATTTAAATAGGTATTTGAGCTCATGTATAATGGATTGCCCGGGCGCTGCCTCCCCATCCATTTGTGGTATTTAAGGAAGCCGAATATTAAACACCATTGTATTAGCAAAACCGCCGTCTGCCTAATTGAGTTACAAATGGGGAAGGTGCTGACGAATAAACAATGCATAATGCATAGCCCTGTGAGCAGGATGCGGCCGGGACCCCAGTGCTGGACGGGGTTCAGGCTGTGCGGGGCGCTGGGGGCTGGGAGGGTTCCCTGTTGGGGAGTGGGCACTGGTGCTGCTGGTGTTGACGGCAGAGCCGAGGGCACGAGGAACACGTGTGCTACACAAGGGACACATGCCAGCGTGTCATGGCATGGCACGGCGTGGGACATCCCAGGCCTCATCCTGCACGGGGATGCTCAGAAATGGAGCCAGGAGCCCAAGAACAACCCCAGCCACATGAGGAACAGAAAGATTATGAAAATGAAAAGTAAATAAATATGGATGTTGAGGACCTAATTCTGATAAGAGGATTTTCAAAATTAGCCATTTGCAAGAGTAGATTAACAGCGCACGGCGCCGGGGGCGGGAAGGGCTCCATTAAGACACACGGCAAAGCCCATCCCAGCACAGCCTGTTCCTCGCAGCCCCCAGCACCTGCAGAACCGCTCCCTGCTTTTTAAGGGGGGGGGTGTTGCTGCTGCTGTGGGGAGCAGTGGGTGGCTGGAGGGGCTGGGGCACAGCGCAGTGTCACCCTGTTACACGTGAGTCTTGCGGACACGGTGCCACAGCACCAGAACCTCACCGGAGAGCAGCAGTGGCCGGAGGCACTGGGGTGCTGGTGCCCGGGCAGACGGGAGGGTGGGCATGGCGGTGTTACGCAGCCAGGGACCCCAAGGGCGCACCTGGCACCCCCAGCCCAGGCGTGCAGTGGCTGCACCGGTGGCAGCGAGCGGTTGGGACAGGGGAGTGGGGTGAATTGGTAGCGAAGCCGCTGCCTTGTGCACCCCGTGGGTGCCTCGCGCCAGCCAGCGCAGCAGGTGCTCCCGGCTGGAGCTGGTGCCAATGCCCCCCCTGGCAGCACTGTGGGTGCTGGGGTGGGGGCACCTCTGGGTGTCCTGGGCTGGGCAGGGACAGGAGGCTGCCAGGGCTCAGAGAGGCTCTTTGCATCCTCTGGCTGGGATTTTCTATCCAGGCAGCCAAGCAGAAATCTCATTACAGCGCGGCACAAAGGCAGCGTCCCCATCCCTGTCTCCATGCCTGCTCGGGGGCTGGCGCAGGCACGGCTGCAAGCAGTGGGATACTGTCCTGGCCGTGGGCAGCTGGCAGGGCTGGAAGTGGCTGTGTGCTGCCCCGCACCCCCCCAGCCCCATGTGCCCCGAACCTCAACCCAGGACCTGCCAGCTCCCTCCCCAGCCTGACACAGACCCCCTCTCTGAGGTGCAGGTGGGTCAAGCGTGGGTCTGAGGTGGGTGCCTCCAGACCATGTGTGGGGCAGGGGCTGTGGGCTGGCAGGCAGGGCAGGCAGGGCAGGGTGCAGGCAGCTCAGGCACCCCAGGTGCCTGGTGCTCCCGCAGCAGCAGCAGCAGACAATTAATTAGCAGGGCGGTGGGAGAGCAGCCGGCGGAGCTGTGCAGGATCGATGGGTGCATCGACTGCCTGGGAAACACCAGCTCTCCCAGCCAGAGGCGCTGGGGCGAGTGGGCAGGGAGATGGGCAGGGAGTCTGGCAGGGAGTCTGGCAGGGAGTCTGGAGCCCCTCAGCCCCGCGGCCGGGTGCTGGCAGGGGGCTGGCTGTGGGTTGCAGCTTCACCGGCCCCTTGCAAGGGAACACCGGGGTGCACAGGGCCAGGAGGGAATGGACAGACACTGGTGGCACTGCCCACTGTGTGCCCTGTGCCCCGGCAGCCCTGGGGCCACTGGCTGCTCCCCCTGAGCCAGGAGAGTGGCCAGTCCCTGTGCCGTGCCAGGAGGACGTGGGGGTGCTAATGGGGCTCCCCCTTTCCCAGCTGTTAGGATGCATCTGTGTCGAGGGAGGCACAAGTTGGTTCCGTTGGAGCTGGTGGCATCAGCTGGGGGAGCCGAGGGATGGGGCTGCGCTGCAGCCGTGCTGGAGTCTCGGGGACAGCGTGGGCATTGCCCACACGGGGACAAGGGGACAAGGCCCCAGGGGCACATGTCAGCCAGCTGGGGGGCACCAACACCACGGCACGGGGCCAGCAGAGCAAACCCCAAAGGGATGGTGTCCGGGGGGCACAGGGCAGAGTGGCGGGGACAGCTCTGCCTGGCACAGGGCACTGCCTGCAGCCTGCCACAGGACCGTGAGGAAGACGTGCCTGCAGGGCTGATGCCTGCACTTCTGTGACCACACAGCTCCTGTCCCTGTCCCCATCCCACCCGCACACTCCCCCCGCCTGCCTCTGCCAAGCGGGAAGTGCCAGCCTGTCCCTGCGGGGAAGGAGAGTGCTCAGCCGTGTTGCAGGAGCCTGGTTGCAACCATCATGCAGATGAGAAGTGACAGCAAGGGACCCTTCTCAGGTACAGGCTCCCTGCGGCGCAGGGCAGGAGATACAGTCCTCCCTCTCCCCCGCCTCTGCTGCTGGCACTGGGGACAGCCCTGCAGGCACTTAACCCTTCCCCTCCGTGCAAACCCCACCGTGCCAATCCCACTGTGGCAACCCCGCTCTGCTCCCCCCTACCCCGTGCAAACCCAGCTATTGAAGGGCAGCCGCCCAGCTCGGGCGGGCAGCACCAGCACTGCCATACCTGCCTGCCCCACGCTGCACGGACAGCGGGTGGGGAGCAGGATGGGGCAGGCAGAGCTGGAGGCCAGGAGCAAGACCACGGGCGCAGCCCCTCTGTGTCCTGCCAGGTGTGAGAATGCAAGTGCGGAGGGGTCCGTGGGCCCCACGCCTCCCACTTCTCCCGCACCGGCTGCTGTCTCCGGGGAGGTTGTCATGGGAACAGTGCGCTGTAGGTACCCCTCACCCTGGGTACCCCTCCGCACGTGCCATGGTGCTTCTGGATGGAGGGCAAGCTCATCCTGCGCCTTTGCCAGGACCCAGCGGGGTGGGTAGGGAAGGCACGGGGCACCTGGTGGGGCCTGTGCCCCCAGGGATGCTCAGGGGATGCTGGTGGTACCCAGGGCTAGAGGTCACCCCCATGCCCCCCACATCCCCCCTGCCAGGGACCAGAGCATCCCCATGGCCCCCCAGCAGGTGATGTGGCAGGGAGGTGGGTGCAGACACCACGGGAACAGCGTGGCACAGCCCCAGCGCCAGCAGCCGCACTGCCTGCCCACTCCCACAGTGAGCCAGCGCTGCCTGTTCTTCCCCAGCCCACGCGTCCCGCCACGGAGCCAGAAGCTCCTTCCCCAGTTACTTTGGGGGATTTTAACCCTGCAGCACCCACCGGTCGCAGTGGGACCAGTGCCTGCACCCATCCTGGCACTGGGTATGTGCCAGGGGTCAGGAGGCAGGATCTGTCCTCACTGCCGGAGACATCAGAGCCGGTGGCGCAGGGAGAGGCTGGGCTGGCAGCCTGCCGAGCCGAGGAGCGGGCCGGCAGCGCCCGGCCCTGGCTGCATGCCAGCTGCCGGCAAGGTGACCCTGGTCGGGTGCTTGGCACCACCAACCTGCACCTCCTGCCCGGAGAGGGGGACATGGGTCCCCATCCCTACACCAGCTCAGCACTGTGCTGCTGCCCCCATCCCCACTGTACCCCACAGCTCCCCTGGCCCCACATCCCCATCTCTGCTCTGCGGGTCCGTTTCCCTGCACCCTCCGCTTCCGCCAGACCCCACAGCACCCTGACCCTCCTNTGGGCACTACCAGCCCCCCGCTCCCAGCCAGGCTGGGCTGCCGGGAGCCCATAAAGCCATGGAGATAAATGGCCCCTATTACTTTTCCAATCAAATGAAGTCCCACCGCGGCTGCATGCGAACGGCAACGAACCGCAGCAGCATGGCAGCCTGTGCCACTCCTCCAGGTAACCCTGGCCTCCCCGGCATGGCGGGGCACAGGGCACTCCGTGGGCATGGCCCCTTTGCTGCACCCAGCNGCCAGCCCCCCCGGCTCTAGTGCCCACAGCCCCCACCTGCCACCCTGCTGCATGTCTGCTGCCATCTGCCTCTCCCTTTTGATTAGTATTAATTTTTAATTATGANACTCCGTGGGCATGGCCCCTTTGCTGCACCCAGCGTGGGGGCAAGGGGACAGGGACGGTGTGTCCGTGTGGCCTGGGGGGGGTCCAGCCCCAGAGCCGGGGGGAGGTTCATGCCAGGCAGAGGGGCAGGTAAAGGGCAGAGGGACAGGCAGCCCCCAGCCCTCACCCACTTCATGCTGCCACTGCTGGGGGAGCACAAACAGGGGCCATTAACGGTGTGTCGGATGAGGGGCTAGCACCCCTTGTGCCCCCACCTCCCCTCCAGCTTCAGTCCTGCCAGACCCACAACCCCTGCCCCACGCGTGGCTGCTGCCTGTCTCTCACCCGGGGGAGGGGGGGAAGGAGGGGCTGGGGCAGCTCCGCCACCCCACTGCAGGCAGAGGGTACCCCACTGCAGGCAGAGGGTACCCCACTGCAGGCAGGGCAGGCTGCCAGCCCTGCTGTGCCGGAGCTGGCCAAGGCCGGGCGAGCTGCACCATCGCGTGGCGAGAGGCCGGCAGTGCAGGCAGCCTGCCCGCTCGGCGGCACGCGCGGCCCGGCCCCGGGGAGAGCAGGCTGCGCACGCTGCAGCCCCCAGCCCCAGCCGGGGCAGGCAGCCCCTCTGCCCGGCTCCCCCGCCTGCAGGCACCCCAGGCTTGGGGGTAGCGGCCACCCCCATACTGCTGTTCCCCCTCCCTGTCGCCAGCCGTGGGGTGAGCGCTGCCCGCAGCACCCACCCCTCCCCGGTGCCCTACAGGGAGGCAGCAGGGTCCTGTCCCCCTTGTACCTGCACAGAGAAGCAGCCCAGGGCCGGGCACACGCTGCGTGCCAGGGACGAGCTCCCACCTCCCCTCTCTGGCAGCATCTCATCCCTGCCACGTACCTGGCACAGGGGCAATGCGGGGTGGTGGAGGGCAGACAGGCCGCAGGCAGAGCCCTGGCACATCTGTCCCAGAGGAGCTGCAGAGCTGGTGGCCCTGGAGAAGAACAGCTGAGTCCCAGGGACACAGCTCTGTGCAGCCATGGCAGCGTCCTGGAGCAGGACAGGGCTTGGCACGCTCCACCGAACCTCGCCGGGGCTGCAGCAGGGTAGCCAAGGGCCCCGGATGCCACAGCTGCATTGCCTGCAGAGCTGGGGGCCAGGCATGCCTCGACCTACTGCAGTAATAGAGACACAGTCAAGATTGTGTCCCTCTGCCAGACAAGCTCTTTGCAAACCCCAGGTGCAGGCAGGGCAGTGCTGAGCCAGCACAGACACCACACAGCAGTGGTGGGGGCTCATGGGGAGGTGTGGACAGGCAGGATGTGCTGCCCAGGATGGGGTGCAACCCTAGACTGAGCTGGAGCTGCCTGGGGGAATGGAGGATGCTTCTCCTGGAGGAGAGCTGCAGTGAGGCCAGAAGCGCAGGCAGCACTGCCAGGAGGTGAGCAGGCAGCTCCACCTCGAGCACCCAAACAGGCAGGGCCAAAGGACAGATCCAACAGTCAAAAACACAAGCAGCCATGGCAGCGCAGGAGCATGGGCAGGGCTGGAGCAGGAGGTGAGGAGTAAGGGGGCTCTGCTGCACCCAGGACCAGGGCAGCCACAGGGGCAACGGGAAGGAGGGGACAGCAAGCTCCCAGGGCTCAATGGGCTGGGGCCTGCGAAACAGCAGGACTGGCACCAGTAAACCCTTGGGTGGCAAATAAGCCTCATACAGATGCCTGCAGGAGGGGATGTGGGCAAGTGGAGCCTGAGGTGGGCAGCGTGCTGGGGGAGCGTGGGGAAAATGCTCTGCTGCAGCCCCAAGACAGACCCTCAGCTGGGAGAAGGCAGAGCCATGTCCCACCACTGCACAGGGGTTTGGGAAAGTTGGGGACCAGCTCCCCAGGCTGAGCCAATCCAGGGAAGCCAGGCTCTGCTACCCCCTCCCACATCCAGGCTCACAGAGCAGCGAGCAGTGCGTTGGCCAGGGAAGGACAGAACCCAGCATCCTCCTGGGGACTATCCAGGGTCCCCCAGAGCACAGGGACACCCCTGCAGCCACAGGGAGATGGGCACTGGTCCCAGGCACTGGGACAGGCAGGTGGTTATGCTGGCAGGAGGTGCTCAGTCAGGGGACATGCAGTACCCCAAGCTCAAAGTGATGCCAGCTCTGTGCTCCCAGCCCCGCTCACCCGGCGGGTGGCTACAGGATATGGCAACACACCATCCCCCTCCCTGGAGGCCACCCCCAAAACAAGAGCCACCCCAGGGTACCAGAGCCCCAGCTCAGCCCCAGACACACCGACCATGCTCAGCTGCAGCCATTCATTACGGGACAGAACATGGGGACCCCACAGGCAGTGCCCTGCTCCCCCCACAGTCACACCACAAATTTGGTCTTGGTGAGGGAACCACTCTTGGTGGCTGTGTCCGCATGGGCCTGGTACCCAATGGCCACCTTCTGCGACAGGCCCAGGTGCTCCTTGTAGACGCGCCTGGAGGAGGGAAGGGGCTGCATGAACAGGGCAGCATCGCTTCTTCGTCTGTCTCCCTGCCCAGGGACCCCGTTGCCCCCAAACCTCCCCCCCCCTCAAAGCTGCGTTACCCGATGTGGGTGACCCCTTCCCGGTTCTCCGCTTCCCGGGTCCAGATGGCAATCTTGTCCCCCTTGGCGCGGATGTTGATAACAGCCCCGCACACCTCGTCGCTGTAGTCATCAAACATCTCCCCGATGAGGCACAGCAGCTGCCCGGAGGAGAAGGGGAGCCAGGACAGTCCCTGCTCAGTCTGGGCACTGCGGCAGGGGGAACGCCACTGCTGGGACCCCTGCGGTTCAACCCGCACGGGGCTGCACTCACCGTCTCCAGCCAGAAGCGGTCCAGCTCAGTGTGCCGCTGCTGCTTGGCCAGGGTGATAAGCCAGCGCCCACCACGCTTGTTCTGGTTGTCCTCCCACATAGGCTCAATGCCGTCCTAGGGACGGGCCAGGTGATGGTCAGGGGTACTGAGCATCCAGCCAGGCTTCCCCTCCCACCCTATGGCCAAGGCAGCCTGCCAGCCCCACCGGCACCCAGTGTGCCCCCATAGTGCTGGGTGCCGCAGGGCTCCAAAGGGAGACAGGGCTGGAGCGCAGGGGGTGTCATACCTTGAAGAGGGAGTAGTCACAGCCAGATGTGAGCTTGCTGGCGAGCTGGATGTGGCTGTACAGCCTGTGCCAGGCAGAGGTGAAACACAAAAGCAGGTGAGAAGAGGTGTCTCAGGGACCCCCCAGCACCCTCCTCTGGCCCAGACCCCTCCCAGAGGGGTCACATCACCCACCCATAGGATACTCACGCCCAGAAATCCTCCACAGTGCTGAACTTGGTGACAAGGCGCAGGTTCGCCTGCCACATCTTGCTCTTGTCATTCTTGAAGAACCACAATGCCCACCTGGGGAGGGAGGGGAAGCATGTGTCAGCCATGCTGGAGCCCCCACCCAGCCCCAGCACCCCCCTCCCAGTGCTGGGGGAGGCTGCCCATAGCCAGGCCCCCCATACCTGTTCTGCAGGGGATGCTTGCCAAGGCTCTCTGCCAGGAGCAGCTCTTGCTGCTGAGCCCTCTGCTGTCGCTGCCGTCGCCGCTCCTCTTGCCTCCTCTGGAGAATGAGATAGCCCCGAGGAAGCCCACGGCCATCTCAGCAGGGAGCCTGCAGCCCCCCAGCCACCCCCACACCATGACATGGATCCCAGAGCAGGGAGCCCTGATGGGACAGCCGTGGGGAGCAGGGCTGCTCAGGCTCTCCTGCCAGGCCCAGCCCACAGGGAGCTGGCAGGGCAGAGAAAGCACCCACCTGCTCCCCTGTAGCCATCCTGCCCAGCACAGGCTCCCCCCTGGCCGCCCCCAGCTCTTAAGTGCCCACAGCCGGGTGGGATGAAGCAGCTGCCCCAGCTGCAGCTGGTGGGGCAGGAGGGCAGTGTGCTGGGGAGGGGGTGCCGGGCTGCCTCTCCTGGGGAGCAGGGAGGTGGAGGGATCCTGCCCTAGGGCAGGGAGCTGGGGGATGAGGGCAAGGGGTCGGGGTGGGATGGGACTCGGATGGGGGACAGGATGGGGTGAGGTGGGGACAGTGTGGGGTGGGATCAAGATGATGTGGTATGGGGAAAGGCACAGATATGGTGGGATAGCATCAGGATGTGGGGTGGGGATGGGGAGAGTGTGGGATATGATGGGGAAAGGACAGGATCAGAATTGGATGGGGTGAGGACAGGGTGGGAATCATAGAATCACAGAATGGTTTGAGTTGGAAGGGACCTCAGAGACCATCTAGTTCCAACCCCCTGCCATGGGCAGGGACACCCTCCACAGACCAGGTTGCCCAAGAATGGGGTGGGATGACGTAGGAAAAGGATACGATAAGGAGAGGATGGGATTGGGATGGGATGGGGACAGGAATGGCATAAGGACGGGGTATAACATGGAGGGGATGGGACTGGGACAGCATGGGATGGGGACAGCCTGTAGAGGGCAGGGGATGGGATCAGGACGGGGTGGGATCAGGATTGGGAGGAGGTGGGATAGGGAGAGGGTGGGATGGGGAAGGGACGCGATGGGGGCCAGGACGGGATAGCGTGGGGACAGCGTGGGATGGAGAGAAGGTGCAACGGGATGGGACCGTCCCGGCGGTGCCG
>VXBL01009097.1:29338-42458 GCA_013400195.1 Aramus guarauna | reverse complement strand
GGGAGCGGAGGGGCGGGGAGGGGCAGCGAGTTTGCGTCTCACCGCCCCCACGAGCCGTTGGCTTCCAGCTTAGCCCAAAATAGCATCAGATGAAGAAATGAGGCCGCCACCGCTGCTGCACCGGGGGGACTGGCAGCCCCCCTTTCCCTCCCGCCAGCTGCTCTGCCAGCCCCGGGGAGGGGTTACCCAGCACCGCCCTCCCCTGCCAGGGATGTAGGATGTCCCCACAGCCCCACTGGTGCGTGGAGCCCGCCGGGGCCCACACGGTGCCAGCACCCATCGCGTGCCCGGGGCCGGGGCTGGGAGCGGTGCAGGGACACGTACACCCAGGCCCTGCTCCTGTGGAGCCCTGCCTGTCACCTCCCAGCTAGGTGGGCTGGTGTGTGCCCGGGGTGCCCTTGCCAGCTGCCCCCAGCTGGGGTCCCCCCGTGGAGCCCCCAGCATCCCGGCTGCATTGCTGGTTTGTGCCAGGTCCCCCTGGTCTGGCAAGGGCAGGGAGGGTGGGTGCAGTGTGGAGGGCTGTGTGCTTGGGACTAACCCCCCCCCCGGTTCACCCCCAGCCAGAGGAGGTGGCCCAGGAGGCTGTTGAGGAGCCGCTGGTCGAGCCGCTGCTGGAGCCAGAGGGGGAGAACTACGAGGATCCCCCACAGGTGAGGGGACGGGGTGGCAGGGGTGCGCAGGGCACCGCGGGGGGCACAGGATGCCAGCGCTCGGTGTGCCGGTGGCCATCGCTGTGCACAGTGAAACCGGCCTGCTCCCAGGTGCCCCGTGCACACAGCCCTGCAGCCTCACGGGCAGGCTGGCATGGACTGGGGGGGCAAGGGCTCTGTGCCCCAGCTGACCTCTCTTGCCCACTCTTTCTTTCCCCACCCCACAGGAGGAATACCAGGAATACGAGCCAGAGGCATAATGGACCCCCGTCCTCGCCTCTTCCACCAGCAGCACAACGAACCGCCGGTAGCCCCCTGCTCCTCCCCAGCCGGCCCTGGCTGGTGCCTGCGTGCCGGGGAGGAGCAGGGGTGCCCCTGCCCCGTTCGCTCACGAGTTCTTCCTCCAGTTCCGTTCCAAGGGACTGTGTTTGTGTCTCCGTACCATGTCTAGCAGTGAGAAAAACCCGCCGTGTCCAAGCCCCCGAGCCCCGGCGCGTGCCCAAGCCATGGGTGCTGCCCGCAGGGGCTGGCGTGTGTGCGTGCGTGTGTCCTTGAAGCCCGGGTTTATCGCTCTGTATCCCTCCCAGTGCCATAAACCCCGGCTGCGTCCCAGCGTGTCTGTGTCTGTACAAAGCATGTTTACCTGCTCGCGGGCTGCTGTACATTTTGCTTGCACGCGTGTCCCTGTGGTTCTGCTCTGGTCATCGTGGAACTATTTTTTTTATATATATCTCTCTATCTATGGGTGGACGGGTCTTTTGCCTTTGTGAACCCTCGGCGCCCAAGCCCGCTCCCCAGCCTGCTGGGTGGTGATGGTGCCTGCGCCCCCCCCTGCCCCCCCCCCGAGGTCCCGTAGTGCCGACGCTGTGTTGTGACGTGGCATGGATACCCCCCCGCCCCCGTCGCTGGATGTGCAATACGAGGGCAGCTGCCAGTGACACAGCTGCCCCCGTCTCCGTGAATAAAGCCAACTCTTGTCTGTAGCCCTGGTTGTGGGTTCCCTGGGGAGAGGGGTGGCCCTGTGCTTTGGCAGCAGAGGTAGTTTTGGGAAGAGGAATGAGGGGCTGGGGCAGACTTGCTGACCCCTTCTGGTTGGGGGAGCAGGCAGGACTGGGTCCTCATGAGGACAAGATGCCTCCCTGCCGGCTCGCTGCTGCATCAGCAGCCGGTCAGTGTGCCCTGGGCCTCCAGCCACCCTCCCGGGGTGTTGGCAGTGTCCCCGTGCCACTCACCTGTGTGCCAGCCGCAGTGCTTTGCCTCTGCAGGTGAATGCAGGGGGCCCTTCGGGGCTGAAGACCCCGAGACAGGATGAGGTTAGGCACAGTCCTGGGCTCCAGCACTGGTTCCCTCCCGAGAGACGCTGGCTGTGCTAGCAGAGGGGGTTCAGGTGCTGGGTGCAGGCTTCCCCCAGTCCTCCCTGCAGCAGGATGTGCTGTTTGTAAGGTACCTCCTAGAGGTGCACCCTGATCTCATGCTAGAAGCGTAGAGCAAAGGGGAGCCCTTCTGCTGTCCCCACCTTCCTGCGTGACCCTGCTCCCCTCAGGGGGCCGGGGACATGGCTGGCACCCGCGGCTCGCTCAGCTGCAGTGTCACTGCCTCAAGGGCAGGTGACCGCCACGCACCACTAAGCGATGTCCAGCACAGCGGAGGTCCTGCGCCCACCCCACAGCACAGTCCTTGGGCCTTCAGTTCCCCCCAGGCAGGGCCACCAACCCAGCCTGCGTCCCCAGCCAGCCTCCAGCCCCTTGACTGCAGCACAGGCTGGGGCGAGAGGCTGGGCTGAGTCTCCTTGCCATGAATATCAGATTAAATCCCCCCACCCGTGCTGGCTTGCCAGCTTTGCCAGCAAAGAGTGAAGCTGCAGCAGTCAGCACGGACGCACAACAGGTTTGCTGATGCCTGCAAATACCCGCCCTGGCTCTGCTCCCTGTGTCTGCACCAGTTGCAGCAGTGCTTGCAGTGCCCTAAATGGACTGAGACGGCTGTTCCTGGGGCTGGCTGTGTCGAGAGCTGTTCCCCTCCCCTAGAGTTACCTGCATTTTTTCCTTCCCTTGTCCAATTCTGCCAGCCATGGGCAAGCAGACCCAAACCAGCAGCAGCACGGCTTCCTCCAATGCTTGGGGGGCTATAAAGGGGCTGGGGCAGAGAGGGTGTGGGGGAAGACAGCCTCCTGCCCAGGAGAGCGCAGAGCCAGGCAGCAGGGGAGAAAATGTTCAAACCAACCATTTATAGAGACCAGGGTGTCACCTTGGTGCAGCACGTGGTGTCCCAGGTACCCCCGGCACGGCAGGACCGTGACCCTCACCGTGCGGCTGGCAGTGATGCCCAGGGCAGCCCTGCCGGGTGCTGTGTCAGTAGGCGAAGCTGGCCTCGGTGTACACGGTGAACACCTTCTCCAGAGCGCACAGGTAGGCAGCGGTTCTCTGGTCCAGGCCCAGGTTGTACCTTGCAGCCATGGTCATACTTGGCTAGAGAGAGAGGAGAGCTGTCAGGCCAGTGTGTGCTGGGTGGGTCTGGGGATGAGGGGGGGGCAGAGGACCCAGAGAGGAGGGTGCAGGCAGCGGCACGTGTGCAAGTACCAGGCCAGGCCCCGGGACCACCCAAAGGGGAAGAGGTCACCTCCATACCAAAGGACAAAAGAGCTGTTCTGTAAGACCTGGAGCCATCAACAAGTGGGTCTGGAGATGGTCCCCTACCACTGCCCCACAGCGCTCCCCTGGGGACAGACTCTGCGCCCGCGGGTGGGCTCCACACACACCACTCATGCTGCTGAGCACTGCACGTAGCCACTTCCCCGAGGGGTGGCATGAGACCCCCCACCCAGCAGTGCCGGCACCCACTGGCTTGTCTAAGCAACCCTGGCAGTGGGGAACACAGGTTCAGGGGGATGGAGAGAGGGGCAGGGGCCCAAATGCAACAAGGGACGTGGCTGAGCACGAGACTTTACCCAAAGTGTGGACACAGCCACCACTGGGAAAATGAACCCAGGCCTTGTGCTGACCCACTGGGAGCGGTGATGGGGTACTGCGGGTGGGCACCCCTCAAATATAGCACAGAGCTTCTGCAGCAAGGCAAGGGGCCCAACAGCAGGGATGGGCAAGGCCAGGTGCCCGTGGAGGTACCTTGGCTGACTGCTCCATGGCATAGGCCAGTCCTGAATACACAATGTCCTTCTCTGAGGCACTCTGAGAAGGAGAACAAGCGAATTCTCTGTGGGAGAGGCTAGAGGTTGGCCCCCCAAACCCATTTATCAAACACAGCCCCTCTGCTCGGTGCAAGACCACCACAGGTGGTCTAAGCTTGCCTTGCCACCTCTGTGGCTGGCTCCAGCACATGGCTTGGCTCCCCAGGGACTCCCAGCAGCACCCTCAGATGGTAGGGCTATACCACCACACACAGCATCTCTATCTCCTCCACTAGTGGGATGATGTGTGCCACAAGCTCAGCTTTCAGCACTGGGACAGCAGACAGAAGTGTTTGGGGATGTGAAACAAGTGAGCCAGGACAGCCCTCCATGGCTGTAGACACTTACAGTTACACTGGCCAGGAACTCTGGGGACGGGACAATGGGGATCTCCCCTCTGGCTTTGCCAAATCACTGCTCCAAGCTGTGCTGCACTGACTGCAGGAGGTGGTAGCTGGATTCCTGCTTGTATTTGAAGCTGAGGCAGCCATAGCTAACATGGTTCAGGTTCTTCAGCCACTCGAAGAAGGATACGGTCACACCACCTGCATTCACATACACGTCCTGCCAAGGGCAGTGCACACTTCAGATTTGCTGCTTAGGGTGACCCCGAGACCCGTGACCCATCTGGCGATCCCTCCTGCTCTGCCTCGGGTCCCTCCCCATACCCTTGGGCTCTGCCTTCTGAGACAGTCCTGAGGTTACTGGGATGGCTGAATTTAGAGCCTCAGTAGCTCTGTGCTGCCTCTGAGCAGGGACACCCGCTGCTCTGACACCCCGTCTGATGTGGCATGGTTTGCTGTTGGCCCACCAGCGGCCACAGGACATCCCAGTGCTGGCCAGGAGCCCCGTGGTCTATCACTGCTGCAGCCAAAACCAGGAGGGTTCAGAAGGGAAATCAGCGTCTGAAGTGTGCTCAGGAGCTGGGTGAAGGCATGGGGGACATACTGGGATGACCAGGATGTTTCTTTGCAGGAATATCTCATGTGCTGCTGGTGTAGTGGGGCTGTTGGCAGCTTCTGCAATGATCTGAGAGCACAAGTGGAGCAGAGGTGATGAAAGAAGAAGCCAGTGACAGGCTGCTTTCCCTGCTGCTGGATCCCTCCCTACCAGGCCACTTCTCATGTCAGGGGTCTGTGCGCTTGCCTCCCCATTGAAGCTGTTCAGGATGAGCCAAAGCTCAGACCTCATGTTTCACACAGAATGACTAAAGGCTCAGGCTGCTAAAGACCTTGGCTATGACAGAGTCCCAGGTCACAGCACGCCCTGTCCCTTTGGTCCTTAGAGCTCACAGGGAAGGGAGGAAGCTGGTATTCATAGCAGTCGCCTACTTTGTTCATTCTTATCTGCTGCCTAGCATTTTCAGTGTTCACACTGTGACACCCAGTACCTTCGAGTATATCAACTCCCCTGCCCTGGGGGGAGGATCTGATACAGCAATGAAGACTGAAGATGCCAGAAAAGCCAGCCAAGGTGACTCCAACAATCCTTGCTCCCGGCCAGCAAAGGGAAAGGCTCACGCTTTCCTCTTCCCCTGAATTATGTGACCTGCCACCTCTGCCTCAGGCTCTGTGCCTCTGGCACAGCGGGCGAGTTGTCAGTGCAGTGAGGTGACACCTTCCTGGGGTGCTGAGTGCCAAAAGCGAAGGTTCGGCTGGGCTGCTGTCATTCGCAGTGGTGCAGGGCCTGTTGGGAGCGTGTGGCGCAAGCAGTCTGTACCTTTGCCTGCACCCGGGGTGCATTCTCACTCGTGACCTGCTTCTCAATAGCAGCAGGGATGAGGATGTCGCAGGGCACCTCCAGGATGCTGCCATCATAGGGCTCTACTTTTGGGAAGCCAACTATGGTGCCATGGCCCTGGAATGAGCAGGAGAGCTTTGCTGGGCCCAGCCTGGCAGCATTGAGCCCTGCCCTCAGACCTGGACTCTGCAGAAGGTGAGGGGCAGCCCCCTTCTCTGTGGGTGTTTTGGAGACAGGCACTGACCACCACCCCCTAAGAACTGGGCCTGGGTTAACTGGGCTCAACTCACCTGCTCGTAGTCTTCTAGCTCCTTGGGGTTGATCCCTCTGGGATTGTAAATGGCTCCATCTGTCTCCCCAACACAGATGCAGTGGGCTCCATACTCGTGCAGGTACTTCATGGTGTGCAGCCCCACTTTGCCAAAACCCTACGGCAACATGGAGCAGAGATGGTCTGGGGACAGGGAAGTCATAGGGACAAACACTGAGAACTGACCCACTGCTCTGTAACAGCCCCCTCTCAGGAGCTTGAGCTGAGAAGCACAAAAAGGGACCCTGATCTAGCAGGTTTTGGTGAATGCTTTGGCTGGATAGAGACTAGGACCTGGCAGGACAGAGATCTCCTTGGCTAGTTAGAAGGTTGTGAAAAGCAGAGCCCATGGGATAAAGGCTTCTAGCTCAGCCTGTCTTTATCACCTCCAGAGCTCCTGGATGTGACATTCCCAGCACAGTGCACTGTTCAGCTTCTAAGAGCCGATCTCAACAGAAAACAGATCCAGTGAGAAATACAGTCCCCTGGTGGGCACCACGCAGCATCCAAGCGATCCTCTGCACCTCACACTGAGGGGGTGCGACTGGCTGCACGGCACCAGCACAAGGCAGGGCCATGGGGTAGCTTAGCTCCTCTTACGGGAACAGACGATTTTGCACCACCGTCTGCCCCAAAGTGCTTGCCAGCTTGGTACAGCTCCTACAAGCAACACTGGTTTCTGAGACTGCAAAATCGTCCCCCAAACACAGCAAAATGATACAAAGAGTAGCCAAGGACTTCAGCCTTCTCATTCTCTGTCATGTGAGCAAAGTAGAAGGATGTGCGGAAAGGGAAGGTGTGAGCAAAGAGCCATTCCTGAGGGCACTGCGGGCAGCACCTCCAGGTGCAGCCTCTGTTCAAAGCCTCTTGCCGGTGGCAGGGAGCTGCATCAAGGAGGAAAGCACAGAGTGCTGGCCACAGGCAGGACTTCAGCTGGGCGGTTTCCAGTTTATTTCTCCCTTGCAGAGAGCAGTGGCCTCAGCAGGACACGGGCAGCTGTGGGCAGGGAGGGCAGTGGATCGGGGCAGCAGTGCCTGGCCGAGAGCAGAAACTCCTGGAGCTACAGCAGGGGGAAGCACCTCACCGCGTCTGTGAGCAGGCCCTGGGCTGCAGGGAGGGGGGGGGAAGGCAGGGCTGGCACCCACAGGGTCCACCGAGCTCCCAGGCCCTGCGCAAGACCCACAGAGCACCCAGAAGAGGTGGGGGCTGCACCCACAAGCAGGACCTTTGTCGTGGGTAACATCACGGCTCAGTGTGGCTGGTTTGGAGGTGACAGAAATGTGAAGTTGTCGCTGGGGGGGGGGTCAGCTGTTTCCACCCAGCATGGCAGAGCCCACTGCGTCCTGCTGCCTCTCTGCTCTGCCTGCTGTGCAGGTGAGGATCAGTTGCAGCTTCCATTTTATGAGCATTTTCAGACAGAATGGCTACAGAGAAACCTTGGGAATGCCCGTGCGGTGTGAGCAGTGCAGCACCCCTGGACCTCCGCACAGAGCAGGTCTGAAACACCGCTCAAAGGAGTGCCAGCTGCCACAGGGTGTGGAGAGGTTCGGGAAATCACATCCAGGAGGCACCCCAGGAGCTGAAACTGAAAGCTCTCCTGGAAAGGAGGGGCAGAAAGATCCTGAGATCTTTCTCTTCAGAGCTGTAGCTGGGCTGAGCACTCACCTGCAGCACAAAGGTCTTGCCAGGGAAGCCGGGGCTCAGGCCGGTGCAGCCCACGTAGTCTGTGTTGGTGATGTAGTTCTCAATGCCATGCAGGACCCCCTGCCCGGTGGCAGACTGTCACCTGTGGATGCCTCCCTGGCTGATGGGCTTTCCTGTCACACACGCCTGGGCACTGATGTCCTGCGAGGCCAGGATGGGGAGAGCAAAGGTTATGGTCTCACCTGGTGCAAGTCCTCTAGAAAGGACTTTCCCCAGTCCCAGCTTCCCTCACCCTTCCCTAAGCCTCAGGTAAATCTAAAGCAACTCACTGGCAAGGGCCTCTGGGCACAAACCCTCGTAGCGCCCACAGCACCCCAGGCTCCAAACCAGCACTGTCGCGGCTTACCCGGTACACCAGTGTGTGGGTGTGGGTGTCAGCTATCCAGGACATCTCCCGCTCCACAGTACTGACATCAGGGGCCAGCCCGTCAGTCCCAGGCCCTGCAGAGGTAGAAAGATCTGTCAAATCCTGTCTTTGCAATTCAATTGCTCTGTTCCGACCAATGGCACGTGTACAGCCAGGTGATTTCCGCAGGCTGGTCGTGTCCTTGGGCACATCAAGGAGTCCCCTCACCAAAGCAGAGCGCTGCCAGGGTCTCCCCAGCTTCCCTCAAGCATGAACGCTTTTGGCTTTCGCAGTGTCTTTCCCGTGTCCCTTCCCAATACTTTCAAGGAAAGAGGGAATGTAAAGGTCTTTGCCTTGTGACCAGCACCCACGGAGCTCTCTATCACAGGCTGAGGCAGGAGAAACCTTCACTCCTCCCTGCAACTGCACAGCCAGCGGGAACCGAAGGTAACGCCCAGGTGAGACCCCTGCCCCACAGTAACTGGGAGGCAGCCTGGGCCAGCCCTGCCACGCTTGGTGCCGCATGAGGCTCCCCCCACTCCAAATTCACAGCGCAGGCAGAGCAAAGCAGTGAGCAGACAGCAGAGCACCGGCCGGGGCAGCGAGCCTGTCCCCCTGCATGCGAGCCACGCACTGCTTACAGAACTGGGACAAAACCACTCTCACCGATAAATCTCTTCTTGGCCATCTCTATAGTAAAACACCTCGTTATTTTTTCCAGCTCATGTTCCTGCGTGAGAGCAACAAAACATAGTTGTTACTACAGGCACCAATAAAAATCACAGCATCCGGCAGCTGCCCTGCCCTGCCTGTACAGAGCACACCCTGACGTCTCCAGGGAGTTCATTCACAGCAGGTGGGAACTCCAGATCGAAACAAAGAGATGCGTGAACTCCTGGTCCCTTTGCTCACTGCCCTTCCAACCCCTCGCTCATTTGCACCCTCCCCCAGCGCAGCAGGCAGCGGCAGGATTGTCCCTACTGCAGGCTCCTTCGGCGCGCGTCTGGCCACATGCGCTGACCCGTAAACTAGAGTTCACCACCCGCCTCCCTGCCCCAAGCTGCTTTTCACAGTTGCCGGGTGAGTTTTACTCACCACAAATGTCTCCCCCGGCTTGTCAGAGTGCATCGCCGTGATATGCGTGGAGAGGGAGGGCTGTGCAAATGGAGCATGAGTTACAGGCATCGGCAGGGGAAGGAAAGGAGTGAACTCACCGAGTATTTCCTCGGATCGATCCTCACACCTGCCATGGCCCCACCAAAAGGAACATCTGGAAAAGACCAGGTAAGGCAAACAGATGTTCTCTGCCTGCTCTCCGGAGGGGAGAAGGTGACCACGGCAATTGTGACCTTGCTGGTGAATCCAGGCAAGGTTCCACTGCTTTCCCACACCACACACAGCTCTCCCCTCACGCCATGTGGCCTCTGCAGAGCGGAGCTGAAGGCAGGACAAAATCGGACCCCGAGCCTGCCACCAACGCCACCAGCCGGAGCTGAATCCATGACAACCCAGGCACAGAGACTGCATCTGAGAAGCACAATGCTTGACGCTCTCTGATTAACACGAACATCCTGGACTGCCAGTGGCGTATTCTGCAGCCGCAGCAAGCCTTGCCCTTGCACATCTGTGCCCGGAGGAACATCCTGCACTTCTAGAGCACTTCTGATTTTCAAAGCATCTAACGAGCTTTTCTGACTCACGGTATCACAGCCCCATCCCATGCCCAAGTCACCACGCGCTTTACATTCCCCTTGTACTTACCCACTACAGCGCATTTATATGTCATTAATGCAGCCAGGGCTTTTACTTCATCGACACCGATTGAGCTGCTGAAACGAACCCCTGGGAAAGGAGAGAGAAGAAATGAAGAGTCCCTGCCTTTTTACCGCAAATGGCACAGAGGCATTGTAGGAAAGGCTTTGACTCTTCTGAAACAGCCGCGTCTAGTCGCAACAGGTGATCAGCAATTGTTCAGCTAGACCCGTTCCTCCAGATCACCACAGAATGGAAAGCCGGTGCCTGCCAGACGGCCATCCCACGCGCACGGGCCTTTGCTGCGGTAGCACCTCAAGCAGCGCAGCCGCAGCACAGCGAAAGCCTCAGGCTGAGGGCGAGGGGCAGGAGGCTGGGACCCCTCAGGCTCAGAACAACTGCCGCTGCTTTGAGGTGCGTTTAGGGCAGTGAGTAGATGACATTTAGGATGAGGAGTGAAATGCACATGGGAGTGGCTGTGAGCCACACCGTGCTTGTGCTCCAGGGTGAGCAGCTGGGCTTGAGCTGAGGTTGGCAAAGCTGCCTCCCCCAGGCATCCCTCATCCTTCTGCAGGATGCATCCAAGGACACCCTGGGCACTGCCGTAGGCATGCCAACCACCACCGCGTTAACGCAGACACTCCCCACTCAGGCCCCCTGCTCCCTCAGCCAGGCGGGGCTGAGCCCAGCAGAGCCCCACGCACAGGGCTGGGTAGGGATGGAGAAGCGTGTGGTGGGGCCGCGGCTCCCTGCCTCACCCCGTTTGCAGGGCAGGTGGTGCTGGCTGTGCTGGGCCCTCCAGCCCTGCACGACCTCCCAGGCGCCGCTGTCCCCGCGCAGGGGGAAGGCCACCTCCAGGACGTGGCTGCTGTGCCGGATGGCCTCCGGGACCCCGCGCACCCAGGGCAGCCCACCCCGCTGGGCCGCTCCCACCTCCACTATGGTGGCTGCCCACCTGTAGAAGGTCTCCACCATAGCCAGCAGCCCGGGGGCATCCGGGCTCACCCCTGCCAGGCTGGCCGTGCCCCGGCACCAGGGGGGTGGGGGGCTGTGGGGCAGGGGGGCCTTGGGGCACTTGCCCGGCTCCTGGGGCCTGCACTGCCCCGTGCCGCCATCCCAGCAGTGGGGACTGTGCCCCCCTGTGCCCCCATCCCTGCCCGTGCCCTCCAGCTGGCCCTGGGGCTGTGGCCCTGCCTGCACCCAGGAGCATCCAGGGTGATGTGCTCGGCCACCGGGCTGCGGTGTCCTGGACACGGTGTCCTCTCACCCCGCAGGGCTGGGGCAAGTCAACCTCAGGCATGCGCTGTGTTTCGGGGCACCCAGGGCAGGGGGTGCTGACAGGGATCGTGTCCCCCCCCAGCACCTCCGTGAAGGCAGCACTATTTTTAGGGTGCTTGGTGTTTCGGATCTCATGGAAACGTCCCTGTCATCCCAAGGCACTTGCAGCTCTTGGGGCGCCCCATGGGTCCCCCCACCAGCGGCGTGGCCCGGCCCAGGGAGGGGAGCCCGGGGGGGCAGCACGGGATGCACGGCTACGGTTGGCGATGGGACCCCGGTGCCCCTGGGCATCCCCTGCCGCTCCCATTTGCCCGCACCCCACCAGCTCTGGACCTTGGCCTCCCTGCCGCAGATAACGTGGGCAGCCGCGCGTGAAGGCGACGCAGCAGCGAGCGGCCGCGGGAAACCCATTGCCTTCCCACTGGGCAGCCCCGGAGGGGGCACCGTCCCCAGCCAGACCCTTTTGGCTGCATCCCGCCGCTCCCCGGCACGACTGGGCACGGGCGAGCCGGATGGCTCAGAGCCAAGCCTGGGCTGAGCCGTGTGCCGGGCGCGTATGCCTGCCTGCACCGGTGTGTGCGGGCACCGGCAGCATGCCGGCGGCTGTGGGGGAGCCCGGTGCGTTCACGTGGCGCTGCCCGTGCGGGCGTAGGAGGTGGGCCGCGGCGCTGAGGGAGGGGGCTGCCATGCTACCTGCACCGGCAGCCCCCTCCGCTGAGGGAGAATGCGCTTTTCAGGCAGCTGCCTGACTCCTCGCGCGCGCCGGCAGCGCGGGAGTGCGTTGCCAAGGCAATGGGGACCATCTTACTCATCCTCCTCGCTATTGTTCTCCTGCCAGCCCGGAGGTACCCGGGCGGGGAGAGGAGGAGGCAGCTGGCCTGGGGTGAAGGCTGCCTGCGAGGAGGGGAGGGTGCTCCCCTTGACACCCCCCGGCCAGCCCCAGTGGGGACGGGGACACGCTGGGTGCCAAGATACCAATGGGGATGGGGAGAGCGGGGCTGCTGACGGAGCTGAGAGTGGCGGGTGGAAGCAAATGCCAGGAGGATGCAGCCCCGCAGCCCCACACCGTGGTTCCCCCCACTGCAAGCAGGCAACTGGGCCTGGTCAATGCTGCGAGACTGGGACCAGCACACAGGACCATGGGTGGGGAGAAACACCTTGAGGGAGGGACGCGCCGATGGGTGCAGTGATGCACCCCCCCACCATCCACCCCAGCCACCCATCGGGGTGCCTGGTGGTGACACAGGAGTGCCCCACTCTGCCCTGGGTAGGGATAAAGCTACACTTTTTATTTTATTTCCATAGCCTGCCTCCCTATTTTTAGCCTTCAGGGTTTTGTTCCAGCCTGGCTGTTTACTGGAAGGAGCATTTCCAACCTCCCTTGTCTCCAAGCAACCAGGTGTGCCAGCTCCTATAGCACCGGCCTCACCCTATAGATCTATAGGGCTGGGGGGGGGGCATGTGCTAATGTTAACCCCAAGATGGGGGCACCCTGTCTTGGGGTTAACGTTAGCACCCACCCTCCCACTGACCCTATAAATCTATATTGCTCCTGCCCCGGTGCCGACATCCCCAGGGCAGGGAGGGGATCCTGACCCTATAGGGTGATGGGGGGTTTGGGGGGAATGCTGGAGGATTTTGGGGGGGATGCAGGGATGCAGGCGAGGCGAGCAGGCCGCCTTCCCCCCCGCAGTGTGAGCGGGAGTGCGTGGGAAGGAGTTAGACAAAGCCTGAGCCCGGGAGCAGAGGCAAGTGCTGCCGGGAGGGAGACAGGGACGTTCTCCCCTCCCCATCCTCCCCCACCCTTGGGCGAGGGGTACCGGGAGCCCACCTCCATCCCTGCTGCGGGGGGACACGGTCGTCTCCATCACCAGGTAGGAGGGGGACCGGGTTCTGTGTTGTTGTCACCCCCACCCACGGGACCCACGCTAAGGGTTGGGGACCCCCTGATCAAGCCGGTGCCGGCCATGTGTCCCGCTGTGCCCGGGTGCACCGGGGGGTGCCGGGGTGACCGTCCCTGGGGGATACGGGATGGTGATGTTAGGGGGGGCGGATACCGGGGGGCTGTGGGGTGATGGGGTGCTCCCAGGGCGGGCCGGTGGGGTGACAGCGATGACAGCGGGGGGTGGGGGTGTGCCGGCCCCCCCCCGCCTCCC
>VXBL01009097.1:11017-27938 GCA_013400195.1 Aramus guarauna | reverse complement strand
ATAGGGCTGGGGGGGGGCATGTGCTAATGTTAACCCCAAGATGGGGGCACCCTGTCTTGGGGTTAACGTTAGCACCCACCCTCCCACTGACCCTATAAATCTATATTGCTCCTGCCCCGGTGCCGACATCCCCAGGGCAGGGAGGGGATCCTGACCCTATAGGGTGATGGGGGGGTTTGGGGGAAATGCTGGAGCATTTTGGGGGGGATGCAGGGATGCAGGCGAGGCGAGCAGGCCGCCTTCCCCCCCGCAGTGTGAGCGGGAGTGCGTGGGAAGGAGTTAGACAAAGCCTGAGCCCGGGAGCAGAGGCAAGTGCTGCCGGGAGGCAGACAGGGACGTTCTCCCCTCCCCATCCTCCCCCACCCTTGGGCGAGGGGTACCGGGAGCCCACCTCCATCCCTGCTGCGGGGGGACACGGTCGTCTCCATCACCAGGTAGGAGGGGGACCGGGTTCTGTGTTGTTGTCACCCCCACCCACGGGACCCACGCTAAGGGTTGGGGACCCCCTGATCAAGCCGGTGCCGGCCATGTGTCCCGCTGTGCCCGGGTGCACCGGGGGGTGCCGGGGTGACCGTCCCTGGGGGATACGGGATGGTGATGTTAGGGGGGGCGGATACCGGGGGGCTGTGGGGTGATGGGGTGCTCCCAGGGCGGGCCGGTGGGGTGACAGCGATGACAGCGGGGGGTGGGGGTGTGCCGGCCCCCCCCCGCCTNGGCTTTGTCCGGGGCTCGGCCGGGGAACCGGAGCCGGGGGGGGGCACACGCGTGTTCGTGCGTGCGGGTGTGCCCGTAGCCATGTGCCGGCGTGTGCGTGCCTGTGCGTGTGCACACGCGTGTTTGTGCGTGTGCACGTGCCTGTGCGTGTGCACACGCGTGCCTGTGCCTGCGCGTCTGCACACGCGTGTGCCGGGGCTCGCAGCTACTCCGTGGAGCAGCACCTCCCGCCCCGAGCGGGGCACCCACAGCCGGTCGGGGTGCGGGGCGACACGGCCTCCCGGGAACGGGATGCTGCGTGGGGAGATGGGAACGGAGTGGGTCACAGCCTCCAGGGCCCCGGTGCTGCTGGGCGGCCGCGGGGGGGTCGGTGCCAGCCTGGTCCTTGCTCCCGCTGCTTCCCTTGGAGGGGGGCTCACTTGGCTCCAGCCGTCTCTGCCTCGCTCTGCCCTGTCCGGGATCCACGAGTGTCCGTGGCCGGAGGCGTGGGGTGCCCCACGGCTGCAGGACGTGTGTGCCCTCGGTTCCAGAGGGACGTGCTGGCGCTGGCGGAGCTGGAGGGCTCCCGGAGAGCTGGAGGGCTTCCCGCCGGGTTCCTGCTCTGGGGCCGGGGAAGGTTTGGGGCCGGTTGGGTGACACCAGCCCGTGTGCCCCTGCTGTGCTGGGGTGCCTGCCTGCAGCCAGCTCTGCCTGGCGCAGCTGGAGCTGTGCGCACCCTTGACACGGGGTGTAGGTGCTGAGCTGGGAGTTCCCGTGGCCGGGGGACGCGCATCACTCCCAGCTCCGGGAACGCTGGTCCCAGCGAGTGGAGGGAAATGCTAGGGCTGCCCCACGCCCCTGCTATGCCATGCAGCCCACCTTGGTCCCCAGGCCCGGCTCACTCTCACCCCACTCTGTGCCCAGCTCCCCACTGGCAGATGGAGGGTGCTGAGCTCCCCCAGGCTCTCAGCCTGGTGCCCCGGGCCGTGCTCCAGCTGCCACTCTCTCCGCAGGGGTGCCTGCACCACATCGCTCCGGCAGCCACAGCAGCTCCTGGATCCCATTCCCGGTCTGGCTGTGCCGGGCAAGGCTGGCTTTTACGGTAGGTGGCCGACACTGTTCCTCCCTTCCCGTGGGGCCGGGCACCAGGTGCCCCCACGCAGGCTGTGCCAGGACTGGTGGGTGCTCTGGGTGGCTGTCCGACCTGTTGTCACAGGTGGCATGGAGAAAAACAGTTGGTGACCGAGGGGGATGGGGGGGGGTGTCTGTGTGCCGCTCCCCCCTCACTGCCCCATCCTCTCTCTTGCAGACCTGCGGCAGGACTAGCATGGGAGAAGCCTTCCCCGGGCATGGGCAGCGCTAAGGAGCCTGAGGGGCTGCAGCTGCTGAGCCGCCAGGCCGGGGCTGAGGACGCCTGTGAGCCCGGTGCCAGCTCCCCCGGCTGCCCGCCAGCGGGCGAGTGCCTGCCCAGCTCCGGCTGCACCGCGGGGGGCCGTGCCATGAGGACCTGCTGCGCGGTTGAGCCGGAGGCCCAGGGCACCACGGCCGGGGCAGCGGTGGAGAAGAAGGTGCCATCACCGACGGGACCGGCTCCCGGCACGCTTCTCCCGGACACCGGCGCAGAGCCAAGCGTGGTGGCAGTGACGGGAAGCTGTGGGGGACCAGCCGGCGCTGCCCCTGCCTGTGGTCCCACGGGGCTGGGGGGCCCCAGCGCCCAGAAGGAGAATGCAGCCCCTGTTACCCCCCTGCCTGAGCCCTGCCTCAAAGCGCCCAGCAAGGATGTGGGGAGCGCATCGGCTCCTGCCAAACACGTGGCGTTTGTGGAGCCCGCTGCGAGCGCTGGAGCAGCTGAGCTGCCAAGTCAGGAGCAGCCCCAGGGTGGCACAGGAACATTCCCAAGCGCTGTGCCCCAGCCGGGGGGCAGCGAGGCTCCCAAACACCCCCAGGGGGGCACGGCAGAGCCTCCTGGCACCAGCACTGTGGGGAGCGGGGGCAGCAGCAAGGCAGGGCCGAGCCCCGCCACCGTGGGCCAGGGCAGAGCTGAGGGGAGCCCAGCCCAGGGTGTGGATACTGGGAGCAGTCAGCAGCCCCGGACAGCCAAGCTGCTCTGCGAGTCCTACTCCTTCGAGGTGACCCCACCGCAGGACGCCGGGACACAGGACACGGGGACACAAGTGGACAGCCGAGCGTCCCTGGTGTCGGTGGCCTTGAGCCCCATGAGCCCCCCGGGTGGGGCTGCTGCCTTCACCTTCCCCAAGAGAGAGCTGGGCTCTGCGGCCCCCCCGCGCCTGGAGCCCTCCAAGAAGGATGCAGAGATGCAGGTGTCCATGCCTGTGGAGACCCGCTCGGTGGCCACTGGGCCCATGACGCCGGTGGCCAAGTCCCCGCAGGCCTCGTATCCCGAGGTGCACGTGAAGGGGACGGTGGCGGAGGAGACTCCGGAGCCCATCCGGGAGGTGAGCTGGGACGAGAAGGGGATGACGTGGGAGGTGTATGGGGCCTCCATGGAGGTGGAGGTGCTGGGCATGGCCATCCAGAAGCACCTGGAGAAGCAGATCGAGGAGCACGGGCGGCAGGTGGTGATGACCCCGCAGAGCACCCGCACCGGCTCCCTCAAGGGAGCCCCCCGCAAAGGCGAGGCCAAGAGGCAGCCCAGCGTCTTTCGGGCTCTGCTGCAAAACGTCCGGCGGCCCCGGTGCTGCTCCCGCGCCAGCCCCGCCACGGAGTGAGCCGCTGCCCGCGCCAGCGGGCAGGGGTGCCGTGGGGAGGGGTCCCTGCCCCGGCGTCCCGAGACACCCGCTGCCAGTGTGCAGGGCTCCCAGGGCTGGGGTGGGCGCTGATGGAGCACTACACGCTGGGGCAAAGTGTCTCCTTCGCTGGGGGTCCCCTTACCAGCCTGGGGTCCCCCTGCCAGCCTGGCCCCATGGAGGTGTCCCAGGACATAAGGCTGGTGCCACATCTCTTTGCTTGGTGGCTTTTTTTAGCACGAGGAAGCGCGTGGCTCCTTCCAGGCAGAGGCGGCTGCTCCCGGGGCATCTCCTGCCCGTGGCACGGGTCTGGTGATGGCTCAGGGTGGGCACGGGCAGGTCGCTGATGGCTTCTCTGAGCTCTGGCTTGGCTCATGCCCCAGGCAGCAGCGTCACTCCCCGTGCTGGAGAGAGATGCTGGTGCATCAGGGTACCACCACTTCGCTCCAACCGCTGTGCACACGCAGGTCTTAGTGGCTGCCCGTGGTGGGGGTTTTCAGCCCAGCCCACCACAGCCCCATCCTCTCTGCCCCTCTGCCGTGCTGTGGGTGCCCCGGAGCTGAGAGGACGTGGCCACGCAGAGCACTGGGACAGATCTCTAACAGCAGAAACTGGGGCCAACCACGGCTGCAGTGGAGAGCCGCTGGTCCCTGTTTCTGTGGCTGGAGGAGCTTGGGAAGTCTGTCCCCACGGGCTCCAGCCCCTCCTTGCCTGGGGACCTGCCCAGGGGTGGCCATGGGAGCCCAGGGCACATCCTCACCATGGCTGGCGGTGGGGATGAAGCGGGTCCTGCCGCCTGGCCCATCCAGCCTCCCCAGTGCTGGAGAGGCCCCGTATGCTGGGGATGTGGACGTGCGGTCCCTTCAGCCCCGCTGGCTGCTCTCCCCTGTGGCAGCTGGGGATGTGCCGGCTGCAAAGTGCTGCCACTTTTTACAGCTGGGGTTTTACAGGGCGGGGGGAGGGGGGCTTTTACTGAACCGTGTTTGCATTTTTGGAGCTTTTTAAGAGCCACTTTCAGACATGTGCATCCTGCCTGGAGCCACCCCCTCCCTGGTGGCCTGCAGGACCGTGACCCTCTTTTCAAACACTTTTCCTATGTTGCCTGCACCCCGCTGGACTGGAGAGCGTCGGGAGCGAAGGGTCGGCGTGCAGGGGGGTGAGCATCTCCACGGCCGGGTGAGCATCCACGTGGCCAGCAGCACCGTGGCATCCCGCAGGGACGTGGGACCTGGCCCTTCAGCCTGGCCTTGTGCAGAGGACTGGCCCTGCATTGCCGCAGCGAGGGGGGGCCCAGGCCCGTGCCCAGCGCCTGATGGGCAGGAGGCTGCAAATGGGGTGTGCTTGGGCAGCTGCACCATCCCTTCTGGGCAGAGGTGCAGGAGGGCTCAAGGTGCTGGGGACACCAGAACAGCCGCTTTCCCTCTTAGGGGCAAGTCTTGCCCCTCCAAACTCCTGTTGTACATCCTGGGCTTGTTTTGGCCCTGGGGGCTGTCTCTTGCCCTGGGGGGTGCTGCGAAGGGCTTGCTGGAGCACCAGCCCACAGCCAGGGCTGAGGCCAGTGCCCGCTCTGTGCCGCAGTGCTCACCGGGAGCCAGCTCTTCCCTGTGCCTTGGGCTGCAGGAGCGGTGCCACGGCCACACAGAGAAGACCAGGAGCCTTGGGGCATCCCCCCGCCACCCTGCCCTGGGCTGTCCCCCACCTCCAGCCCCACGCTGCCGAGCTGTGGCACATCAGTGCTGCGGCTTCATCATCTACTTCTTTTTTTCCTCTTCATTGCTGTTTTGGGGGCGGGGGGGAGGAAAGGGGCGGGAGGACCAACCTGTCAATGTGGATGTTGGGTAATAAAACCTTGCACAAACCTCTACATGGGCCGCCTGCACCTCCGTCCCCTGGGGCCAAGCAGGGACAATGGGGCAGCCCAGGGAAGGGTCCTGGGGACAAAAAGCCAGGCTGAGCCCTACGGTGGCACTCGCCTCCCCTTCCCCACCAGCCTGGCCTGAAACCAGCACCTTGTGCTGGGACAGGTCACTCAAAGCTGGCTGAACTCCTTGGCCCAATGGGCTGAAAGGCACACGGGACACCGTGACCCACATGGGACAGGTTTATTGTCAGCCTCTGAACACAGTATCACTAAAGCAGCTACCCGAGTCCTGCTCCGGCCCTGCTGCTCCCTGTGCGCCTGCTCACAAGTCTGTGGTGGTGAAGGTGGTGTTGATGTACGCTGTTTTGGTGGGCTCCTTCAAGTTCAGGGCGGCCACCAGCACCTCTTCATCGGTGGGGTCTGTCAGCTGCACTTTGCCCTCCTGCAGGAGGAAAGCGTGGTCAGAGGGGATGGGGACAGGGACGCTCCCATCTTTCCCAGGAGCTGGGGGCTGGCAGGGGGATGGAGAGGAAGGGACATGAGGGGTCCAGGAGCCTGGGGACCACAGCAGAGAGGAGGGAAAGTGGGGTGCAGTGGCAAGACTCTCTGCTGGGCATCAGCAGCTCATTGCACACTCACCTTTTCATTGAGGTCATCATCCCTGGGTGCATTTACTGTGTTTTCATCCAGGGAATTCATGCTGTGGAGAATGGAAGGGGGTGGGGGGTAGAAGAGGGCCCAGGAACTGATGGGGTGGGGACGCAGGGCAACGGCCCCCGTGAGCTTCAGGACCTGCCCACAGAGCTCACCTGGCCACAGAGTTGGAGTCCTCATGGAAGCCCAGGTCATGGGAGGGATCCAGCGAGACATTCAGCATGGGGTTGGCCCTGGCCAGGGATGGGTGGCAGGTGAGTGACCATCCCGTGGGGCTGTGGTGTCAGCCCCGGGGCAGCTGTGTCCCCCAGGCAGGAGGGGTGTGACAGGAGCCCTGCAGCCCCTGAGTGTGGGGACGTGCCTGGGCTCCCCCATCTTGCTGCAGGGAGCCCCCCACTCACCCTTCTGCATTGTACTGGTTGGTCCCGGGGATGCCGGCTCCCTGCTGCACCATGGCAGGGCTGAATGTTGTGGCCACCTTGAGAGCCTTCATCGCACTCAGCTTCCTCTTGTAGCTGCAAAGCCCAGAGATGGGGCGGGTGAGAGGGGCAGGGGGAGCCAGGTCATAGGATGGGGTGGGCAGGAGCAGGGTGGGCCTGGGGGTGCTGGTGAGGATGGGAGTGGTGAGGAGAGGCAGGAGGGAGTGCAGGCGGTGTGGTACCTTCTGGTGGTGAGAACCAAGACCAGGGTCATGATGAGGATGAAGATGAGCAGGAACGCTGCCAGCCCAGCGATGATGCCAATCAGCTCCATCTCCCTAGTGGGCTTCGTCACCTCCCCGGGGCCCTGGTACAGAACAGGGGTGAAGGCACAGACCCGCACAGCAGACTGCCCCCTCCCCGCCCCCCGCCCCACACGGGGCTGGTATCCTCTCTCTGTGCCCCTTGCCCAGCCCCACTCACGATGATGGCCAGGCCCAGGTTCACCAGCTCAGCCAGGGCCAGCGGGTTGGACTGTATGAGCCTGCCAAGGAAAGCAGAGGTGTGAGCGGCTGGGCCAGTCCGGGCGTGCGGTGATGCCCATGTGCAGTCCCTGCCCTGGCACATACACGCTCAGCTGGTTGACGTCCAGGGCAGTGCCATTGCTGTAGACTAAGTACACCTCCATCACCGACTTGGCTTCCACCCTGCGGGATCAAAGAGACAGGGTAAGCAGGGTGCAGGGCAGGGTCCCCTGCCCCAGGGTGATCCCCTCCAATGCCACTGCCACGTCCCTTTCCCCACCACCTGCATGGCCCCACTCACTGAGAGGCATGGGTGTCCTCCACGCTCCGGATGGCCACCACGTAGACCCCTGCCTTGGTCACAGTGGTCAGGGCCCTAGGAACAGGAGGGATGGAAGGAGGCTAGGTCAGGTGTCCTGCTGCTCCACTCATGGCGACAGGAAGCAGCTGGACCCCCTGCAGCCCCGGCTCCAGCGGGGACCTGCCTCAGTCCCCTTCACAGTCTGTGAAGCTGGGAGACACTGGTGGCAGTCCGTGCCTGCATGCTCGTGTCCCCCGCTGCACAGCCATGCGCCCGCCTCCCCCAGCCCAGCACCCCTTACACTTTGATATCTTCGGAGTTACTCTGGACTTCATCCACCGTTGCCACGAACTGGAGGCGAACACGGTAGCTCTGATCCACCGCGAAGATCTGCATGGGGAGAGCAGGGGTGAGTGGGGCTGGGCAAGGTGTGGGGTGTCCCTGGATGGGGGGGGGATGGGGGTGACACTCACACTCAGCACAGTCTGTGCTGTGTGTTCTGGTGACTGTCTGTCCCGAGCCTCCACTGTGACCTGGTACTGTCCCTTCAGCGAGCCATCGAGGTTGCTGGCCACCCTGTGAGGACGGGGACATCAGGGATCCCATGGGACACCCCTGGGAGGACACAGCCATCCCCCAAGCTCCAGCCTGCCATCATGCCCAGGGCAGGACCCCAGGATGGCTTTGTCCCCTTGCCAGCCTGTGCTGGCCCTGCCTGTACCTCTGCCTTGCAGCAGGCAGGAGCTGAACCACTTTCCCCCCCACCCCTGCCCAGACCCATGGCCTCACTGGATGCTCCCGACGTAGCTGTCCTCCTTGAGCGTTGTCATCACCTTGAAGAGGTTCTCAAAGGGCCGGCTGACCCCGTTGTCCTCCACAAGCACCACACTGATAATGGAGAAGACGATGGCTCCGTTCAGCCCCGAGTCGGCATCTGTGGCCTGCAGGGACAAAGTGCGGCAGGAGCACGGATGTGAATGGCCACTGCCTCCCACGGCATGGACGGGCAATCCTGGCTCCGCAGACTGACGCATACACACAGCTCCTCACCTTCACAGTAGCTACTTGCAGATCCACAGGAGAGATTTCGGGGACAACCACTGCCAGGGACAGACAGATGGACAGTGCAGTCATGCTGGTGTGCAGCCAGGCTTGCTGCAGACCCCATGCCCACACAGCCCCAGGGCTCAGCATTGCTCCGAGCGTTCCCCTGCTGCCCTCGGCCCCACAGTCTCATGGAAAGCATCGAGTAACCCCAGCCTGGCCCCTGCTCCTCTCACAGCCCTGCCGTGGCTGGGGGAAGGTCCCCACCACAGGGGAACATGGCAGAGCATGTGTGGGTGCAGAGAGGAGTCCACAGGATGCACCAGCCTTTGGAGACTTACCAAAGGTCTCCAAGATGGGCAGGAAGACCGGCGTGTTGTCATTCACATCTGTGATGAGGATCCTCAGGGTTTCTGCAAACACCCCAAAAGCAGAGCTGCGGTCACCAACAGAGCAGCCCTGCAGCACCCTCCTCTGCTTTCCCCGGGAGTCCCGTCCTCCTAGCAGGTTCAGGTCCCCATGGCAGGGACCAAAAGAGCTGGGGACACCCTCCCCTCCATCACCAAACCACCTGGCTCCTGTCCTGCTCCCCACATCTCCTCCTGGAAGGTGGGAGGCAGGTCCCACCACCCACTTTGCTCAGTGGTGGTGGAAGGAGTGGGGAGTGGGTGCCATACCATTCTGGCTGTAGCGGTTGCCTTTCTCAGTGTAAAGGTCTTCAGCCCGCAGCGTGAGCACCACCGCGTCACACAGCTCGTAGTCAATGTCCAAGCTGTTCACCAGCACTGAGCCATTGGGTGCCAGCACAAACCAGTCCCAGCACACCTCCCCAGCACTGCTTGCTCCCTTGAAGCAGGTGACCGCCAGCTGCTCGAAGACCAGCGAGTGATTGGTGTCTGGGTCGGAGGCGACCAGCGTGTGGAGCAGACCCTGCTGTGTGCCGTTCTCGCTCACGTTGATGTCCTGCAGCGAGGCTGGCAGGACAGTGGGGGGCTCGTCATTGATGTCTAGGATGTGGACGACCACTGAGACGCTGGCGGTGTCCCCCGTGTTGTCCGCGGCTGTGTTCTCCGCCAGCACCACCAAGGAGAAGAACTTCTGCTGCAGGGTGTCATAGTCCAGGGACATGTCAGGGTCTACAGACAGCTGCCCACCATAGTGCCCTGGCCCCAGGTAGGATGAGCGGATCAAGAAGTTGCTGGAGCCACTGCCCCTCTGAAGTAGGAAGGAAATGCGGGAGTTGATCTCTGTCTGGTCTTCATCTGTGGCCTCCACCTCACCCACGGGGGACCCTGCAGGTGGAGACAGACACTCAGCGGCCAGTGGGCACTGACTCCGGGACACTGCTGGTCCCACGAGCCTGGCCACACAGCTTCTACCTGGAGCGTCTTCAAAGACTGAGAACTCATAGAACTGGTTGAGGAACATGGGTGCATTGTCATTCATGTCCTGCAAGAGATAAACTCCATGGTTGTAGCTGCTCCAGGAAGCGGGGTGCCCCACAGCAGGCTGGGGACAGGAGCATGGACACCTGCCTGCCCACAGGAGGAGGCCCTCAAGCCCTCTCCTGCCTCTCTGCATCGACTATTCCCTCTGCCCCCACAGAGAATCTGGGGACATGGTGCCACGGCCAGGGATCCCACATTCCCTCCCTGCCCTTACATCCCAAATCCAAGCCTCCTTCTGCCCCAGTGCGTCCCTGCTTGGGCTCACCTCCACAGTGATGGTGACATTCACCAAGGTGCTGAGTGGTGGCACGCCATGGTCATACACCTCCACTGTCACCACCATCTGCCCCTGCTCATCTTCGAAGGCCTCGCGGTCCAGTGGCTCCTTGCTGTACATCTCACCAGTGGTCATGTTGATGGTGAAGTTGTTGCTGAATGGTCCTGGCAAGATCTGGAAGCCCAACTCGCTGTTGCGGTTGCCAGGTTCGTCATTGTCAATGGCCTGAAAAGGTCAGGGGTTGGAATGGGGCTGTCCAGCACCTTGGGGACTGTCCCTGCTCCTCTCCAACAGCCTCCCATCATCCTCTCCACCTCCAGTGGTGCATACCTGGATCTGCGTTCTGATGTTCTGCCCCTCTTGCACTGAGATGAAGTAGGAGCCGGTGATGATGGGCTTCATGTCATTGTCATCCAGCACGGTGATCTCTAGCACAGTGGTGCCCACCAGGTTGCCCCCATCCTTGGCCTGGAGGTTGGCGTAGTAGATGGAGCGAGTCTCCCGGTCCAGAAAGCTCCCGTTCTCCACCAGCACTGCCCCGGTCATGGCATTCACCGTGAAGATTTTACGGCTACGGCACACACAGAGCTGTCACCAGGGCTCAGGCCTGGATATCCCTTGCCAGGACGATGTCCTGGTTGAGGCTGGCCATGCCCCTACATACATGCTCTCTGGTAGCAGCTGGTAGGTGATCTGGCCCAGGACACCGCTGTCTGGATCGTAGGCCTAAAAGAGAGAGAAAGAAGCATCTGGTCAATCCACCTCAGCCCCCAGGTCAGTGATGAGTCTGGGGCATGGCTGTTGGCAGTGAGCACCTCAGAAACATGATGGGCATGTGGCCCCACACCCCGTGTGCCTGCTGGCACGGCCTCCTTTCTGTGCGCACTCAACATGAGCTGCACCAGCAGTGCCAGGCGTGCCCAGTGCCCTGCTTGGGGGATGTAAGCTGTGCCTGCTCCCTGCCCCATGCCTGACCGTGATGTTTGGGGAGATGGTGGTGCCAGTAGAGCTGTTCTCCATCACGCTCAGGTTGTAGGTGCTCTGGGGGAACTCGGGGATATGGTCGTTGCTGTCAATGAGATCGATGGTCACGGTGGCTGTGGAGCAGCAGTCCTTGGGGTTTCCCGTGTCATTAGCAATGATCTGCAGGATGGAGAAGCAACAGTGTCTCACATGGGTCCCCAAGCATGAGATAGAGACCTGTCACACTCCAGCCCAGCTCCCCTGAACCAAACAAACTGCCAGGGCACAGCAGGGCAGAGCCTTTGGCTTTTGAACCCTACAGGAGAAGGGTTGTGTTCCCCATGTGCCCTGGCATATGTGGGGAGCAGGGACTGTCCCCATGGCAAACCTGCACCATCATAACATGGCTTATTTCGTAGTCCACAGAGGATGGGTCTTGCACCAGGAGTTGGACCTCCCCTGTGCCCATGATTCTTGTGGGGGAGACAGTGAAGGCGCTGGCATTCGGACCCTGCAGGTGCAGCTCATAGCTGCTGTTGATGCCCTGCCAGGGAGAGACGCAGAGGAGAGAGGGTGGGTGGTGCAGCCAGGAAAGGCACCTGCACCCTAGCCCAACCCCTGGACAAGCTCCTACCTTATCCGGGTCATAGGCAACGATGCTGAGGTTGGATACGGGCAGTCTGGAGGAGGAGTGCTCTATGATATTGCCCCTGAAGTTGTTCTGGGCACTGGTGGAGAAGTTGCAGCTGGGGAGGGAGCAGTGGTAGAACTGGGGCTTGTTGTCATTGACATCAGTCACCGTGACTGTCACCAGGGTGCTAGCCTGGGCCACCTTGTTGTGGATGTCCAGGGTCTTCTCATGTGCCTGAGCAGGAGGAGAGAGTGGGTCAGAGGGTCCCCGGGAGTGGAAGAGGATGGGGTTCCCCTTGCTGCCTCCTACTCACCATGATTTCCAGCAGCACCTCCTCACTTGGCAGCTGCTCACGGTCCAGGGTCCCACTCACAGTGATGGTGCCCGTCTCAGCATTGATAGCAAAGGGGACGCTGGCATCTGGAGCAAGGGGACAGCAGGAACCAGCTACAGCCACTGGGGAACGCAGGCCTCGCCTTCTCTCCCACTGGCAGCACTCAAGAGCCCAGAGCCAGTCCCCATGGTGCCCCTTGCTGCCTGATCCCCCCCACTGCCCATCCCACCCTGCCCCCTCACTCACTGGTGATGCTGTAGGAGATTTTGTCATTCACCCCTGTGTCTCTGTCCATGGCGGTGACGGTCAGCACAGTGGTGCCCTGTATGGACATGGCCATCAGGGCAGGATCCATGATGCCTCCAGCCACCCCCATGCCCCGTGGCTCAGACACCCCGGGGTGTCAGAGCCCCCAGGGAGGGCAAGGGTAGGGCCATGCTGCTGGGGCAGGCAGGCTCCTTACCAGGGCACAGTTCTCGGGCACGGAGCCGGAGTAGGGCTCATTGAGGAACCGTGGGTCCAGGTTGGGCACATCGAGGATGGTCAGGGTCAGGTAGGTCGAACTCTGCTGGAAGGTCGACACGTTGTGCAGCATCCCCCCACCGTCCTGGGGAGCAGAGCACTCGTTAGTCCCACGACACCCTTACCTGGCAGACCTGTGCCCCCGGCCCGGCTGGCCCCCACCTTGGCGAGGATCTTAAGCTGGTAGAAGGTGTTCTTGGCATAGTCCAGTGAACCATTGAGCACCACATCCCCGTTGGGCAGGATGTAGAAGAGCCAGTGATTCTTCGTGCTGTCTGGGATCACCTGGGCAGGGGACATCACCCCGTGTCACCAAGGCAGGGAGCAGAGGTGCCCCAGCAGAGATGGGGGCTCAACGCTCATCCTTCTGCCAGGCTTGGCCCACGGGCTGTGGGGACCCCCTACCACCTGGCTCATCCCCGGATTGCAACTGTTAAGCACCTTGCACCCATTGCCCAGTGGGTGCAGAGCCAGCCCTCCTGACCCAACACATACCCCTGCTCCCCCAGAGCCATGGGGCTGCCCCCGGCTGGGTCCCCCAGCACCTCTGCCCCACGGAGGTGGCTCAGGGGTGGGTTTTGGGTATGGCATGCCCCACTCCGCAATGCACTGCTGCTCTCCAGCAGGCACGAACCCCTCCTGGGTGCCAGGGAGCGGGCAGGCTTAGCCAGGGTCTACCCTGGCTCATGCGGTTGAGCCATGTTGTCACCCCATTTGCTGGGGTGGTCCTGGGACCCCCAGCATCCTCCTGGCCTGCTATACCCCAGAACACTGAGCCCCCAGCCAGGGCAATGCCCGCGGTGTTGGGACTCAGCCCTACACTCACCTCCTCGATGCTGTAGCTGACTTTGGCAGCATTCCCGGTGTCGCTGTCGTTGGCAAACACGGTGTAGATGATGCTCTTGAGTGTCGTGTTCTGGGCACACAGAGGGGTGTTGGTGGCATTGCCCGGGAGAGCAGGGGGGGTGATGCTGGGTCCAGCCTCTGCCAGCCCTGCTCTGGGGTGCTCTGGCCTCACAGGGCTCCAGGGGCTGCCCAGCACCATGGGCCACATACGGCTGAGCTGCTGCCCTTGCTCATGCCGGACAGAGGCCAAATGCCCCCCCCCACCCTCCCCGGGACTCTGTGGGAGCAGGGGCTGCCCCCCAGCCCTGGGCCTGCCCGAGAGAGGTCAGGCTCAGCCCCACCGCTCCATCTACACCCTGATCTGTCCTCACCCTGGCCTGGGCTGAGCGGCAGGTCAGGCACTCCCTGATCAGAAACTCAGCACAAGGGCAGAGTCCCGGCCACGCGCCCGCACTCCACGCCCAGATGCATCATAACTGCACACCCAGGCGTGGGGTCATCCCGTGCCCGGGGCAGTCGCCCCGCTGCTGGCACACCCGTGCTGCAGGAGGGACCCAACACCCTTGCCCGTGGGCGCTGGGAGGTCCCAGGGAGGTACCTCAGGGATGGAGGTTTCATACGGCAGGCCGTGGAAGACTGGGGCGTTGTCGTTACGATCCTCCACGATGATCGGGAGTTTTCTGGAGACCTACCGGGTGTCAGAGAGGGTGTGGGATGGGTGCGGGAGATGGTGCCCGGCAGAGCCGGGTGCAGTTCCGGCACACCACACCCCCCACCCGCTCCGAAGTCACCCACCATCCCCCACCCATGGGCAAAGCCCGCCTCCAGCCCCCTTCCCCACTGAGCCTTATCCACGGCCCCGATGAGACCCATCTCCCCTCTCAGTCCCCACCACCCGCTGCAGCCACCCGGCCCGTGCCCGGGCACTCACTTCTTCGTTTATCCCATCAGACACCCCGATGATGATGGTGAACTTGGGCTGGAGCTGGAGGGACACAAAGCAGGACTTGGTCAGGGTCAGGTGGAGCTTGACCCTTGGATGGCTGAGCCCCGATGCCCTCCCACCCATCACCCCTGAGTGCAATGCTCCTCCCAGATGGCTCTCCCACCCAAGCTGGGCTGTGGGACCAGGGAGTGACCCACAGCACCGCCATGAGCAGCTCTCCTGTAGGACTCAGGGCTCTGCCCCCCGTCCCTGTCACCCCAGATCCGCCAGCTCAGGCAGGGCCATCTGCCCCGGTCTCTGCCCTTACCTCACGGTCCAGGGAGTTCTTCAGTGTCACGTTGCCTGTCTGGGCATCGACAGAAAAGTAGAAGGCATCTGACCCACTGATGCTGTAAGTGAGCGGGTCCCCGTCTATGTCAATAGCCATCAGCTGGAAAGCTTGCTCGCCTGGGGACACCGGCAGCATCAGCCTCTGCCCGCACCCCCCCCAGCCCCTCCTCCTGCTCCCCGAGGCCTCCCCGAGACTGCCCCACTCACCCAGCCCCAGGTCCTCGGGCACGTAGACGAAGTTCATGTTGAAGAAGGGGGCTGTGTTGCCTGAAACTACAAGGAGGAGGTGTGCTGAGCATCATCCCTGCACCACCCCTGCGCCCAGCAGCACCTACCTAGCTCCAGCCCCAGCTCCCAGCTGTGGTTTGGGTCTCTGGGGGAGGCAGGGGAACCCACCACCCTTCACCTTCCTCACACTCATCCCACACCTCCCACCTCCAGACCACATTTGACCTCCAGCTATAGCACCCATGCCGGGTGCCATCCCCGCTGCCCAGCCCCCTGCCCACTCTGCCTTGCCCTGGGGCAGCAACATTGCCCTTGGGTCTTCAAAGTGCCAAAGGGGTGGGCAGCTCTTTTGGTGGTACTGGCTGCCCTCAGGGAATTCGGAACAAGTGTTGAGGGCTAAAAGCATCTCCAATGCCTCTTGCCCACCCGGGCCAGCGGCCAAGCAAAGTCCTCACCTGTGGCCAGGAGGAAGGGGAGCAGCACCAGCGAGCGCCATGCCATCCTGCCAGCGAGCCTGCGAGCAAACAGACAAACAGCTCCCTGGGGCTTGTGGCCACCTGCTCCCACCAGCCACCCCAAACCCCTCCTGGGGAGCAGCCCCTGGGGCAGGAGGGGCTCTGGTGGGGACAGTCCCCTCTGCTGAGCTGGGCTGGTAAGCAAGCACCAGGCTCCATCCCTTGGGCAGAGGCTCTCTGGGGACATGGCATGGGGGGACAGCACTGGCCTCCAGGTTCTGGAGACCATGGGGATGCTTGGGGACCCCAGGAGACTCTCCTGGGCATGGCTGGAGGCTCCATCGCTCAGGAGAGATGATGGGGCCACCCCAATCAGTGCTTGGAGCCCAGGAGCAGTCTGTGACACCGCTGTGGTGTCCCCCTCCTTGTGCCATGGCCCATGGGCAACTCCAAAGTCGACAGACACCCCCACCTCCCCCTGTGATGGACCACGATGCTTGTGGGGGCCGGGACAGGGGTGACATCCCTTACCTGTAGCGACGTCGCTGGGGATGCTGCCGGCCGGTCTGCTCTGTGCTCGCACCCTGACGCTACCAGAGACCTTTGCCTCCTGCAGTAAACACGTTCATCAATTATTAACTACAATTAAGGGATGAGAAATCCCTCTCTCATCTTCCTTGCTCCGTGTGCTCATCCCTAGCTCTCATCCAGCCCAGCCCCACGCTCGGTCCCCATGCTGGGTGCTGTCCCCCAGGATTCAGCCACCCCAACCTGCATCCATGGAACTTCTGCTCCCAGGAGGAATGCAGTGCCTGCAGAGATGCAGAGAGATCCCGAACCACCCCAGGGGACCGGAGAGGGGCTGGGAACCAGAGAGGGGCTGGGGAGATGCCCCACATGCCCTGGGCTGGGGGCATTGGGGTCCCACCAAGACAGGGGCTGGGCACCAACCTAATGTTGTGACTACTGGGGTGGGTGCCTGGGCCCCTCTGCACCACCCTGCCACCCGTTGCCCTCTCTGGAGGCTCGGCCCAGCCTCCCTGACCTACTTCGGACCTGCTGGGGACAAGGATGGATTGTGCAGCTCCGCTGAGGCAGAAGCGAGCTGGGAGGTGGTGGGGGGAGTGGGGGGATGTACGGCCAGCTCTGGGCCTGTGGGACCACTGCTTCTACGGCTCTGCCCCCCCCATTCCCTGGGGAACCCAGAGGGTCTGGATGCCTGGGAAGCCCTGGGGTGCCCCCAGATGCCCAGACTGCTCTGAGGTCCCCATCTCACCCCACACCTAGGTCAGGGAGGCCCCAGAGAAGGGGCTACAGGGGGCCAGCCTGACACCCCCCAGCAAACCCCTCCAGGGCTGGTCCAGGATCATCCCTGCAAAGGTTGCCCTGGGATACCCCACAGACACTCCGTGGGTTGCCCGAGGGTACCCCTGAAGCCCCCCAGGGCTGGCCCAGGATGAACTCCCTGAGCCCTCCGAGGCTGCTGCTGGACACCCCTCCGCAAACTTCCCCCTGGGCTGTCCCGGGACGTCCCCACACCTCCCAAGGGCTGGCCTGGGACATCTTCCCCAGCGCACCCCCAGGCCGGCGTTGAAGTGCGCTGCTACTCGGAGCACTACGGCCGGAGCGCCCTGCCGCGCAGTTTGGGTGGCGCCGCTCTTGGGCGCAGTACGTCGAGTTGGCGGGAGCTGGGGGGGG
>VXBL01009094.1:0-14106 GCA_013400195.1 Aramus guarauna | reverse complement strand
TTATTCCTGGATTTCGGTGACATTGGGACTGTTCCCCATTTGTTATGGTCTTCCAAATGGAGTGTATACACAAATTAAGGAAAAACTTGTCAGGATCTAAAATAATACTGCACAACATCAGGGAAAGTTGTTTCTCCCTAGAACAATATTCATAGGAAAAGTTTCGTGATGATGTTTCCTTGCAAAATATATGTCTCAGTTTCCTTTACCTGTCAGCCCTATAAGTCTCCTCTGACTCAGTAGGTTGCCAGTCTCTACAGATGGTTAGATATTTTTTTCTTGCAAAACTGATTAATTTAGGCCTAATTTGCCAAAGCCATTAAATCATGTTTATCTTTAAGATTAGTGAATGTCCTACTGGAGGTAAGCATAAACTTAAGTACTTTACTGCAAGGGTGTCTCTCTCATACAGGTGGACTTTTATATCTTAGTTAACTCAAATGGAGGCAATTAAAAGTTCTGGATCAAAAATATTTTTTGAAAGGCTTATTAGATCAAAGTTCCTGTGATTAAAGCTCTTGAGTATGACATCTGAATGTGCAGATCCTATTAAGCACCTTCCAAAACGTCAGCTGTGCACACCAGCTAAGATGCTTAAATGAATAGGTGCTTCTGGATACTTCTCATTTGGGCCATCAGACTACATTCCTAAGTGTCACCACGTGAATGGGGTTGCTTTTGTGATTGCAAAACAGAGCTGGAAGGATTATGCCCTTCAGCAAGCCATTCAGGGTAGTATTTGCACACAAGGTTTCTTGATCATAGAATCATCTAGGTTGGAAAAGACCTTTAAGATCATCAAGTCCAACCACTAACCTAACCTTGCCATCCCACCACTAAACCGTGTCCTCAAGTACCTCATCTATCCTTCTTTTAAATACCTCCAGGGACGGGGACTCAACCACCTCCCTGGGCAGCCCATTCCAGTGCCTGACAACCCTTTCTGTGAAGAAATTTTTCCTAATGTCTAACCTAAACCTGCCCTGGCGCAACTTTAGACCATTCCCCCTGGTCCTATCGCTTGTTACCAGGGAGAAGAGGCAAATTTTTTATTCTGAATATTCTTGGATCCTTCAGACAACATCCTAACATCCTTGATGTTAGGGCCCAAAAGCCAAAGGAGAATTTCTTTGCTTTGGGCTCTGTAAGATCAGGCCATTTAGTATGATGCCTCCTAAATTTGAAAAGAAAACCAGATTTTTTTTTGCCTGTGTAGCTCTAGTGAATTAGCCTGTGGAGGCTTCACCCCAATCTGAGATTTTAGACAAGCAAAAAATAAAATACTGTCCAATTAAAACTGTAGAGTAGAGGGAATTTTAGCTAGGTAGAAATGTAATTACCTATGCTAGAAGATGGCCAGAAGACCAGGACTAACATACTTCCCCTCTTGTGAAATATGCTATGTTTTTCTGTACTCAGGGCTTCAATTTCATGTCTCATCTGAAAGATGAGTAGGACAGCTACTAGGAGCAATTTCCACTGTACAGTCCTGAGAGCTGGTTTAGACACTGTTGGGGCCTCGGCCATTTTACAGGACTACGAGGAGCTTGGATGGATGGCAAGCCCCTCCCCCTCGGGGTCGGCGGCGCTGAGCAAGAGAAAAACAAAAGAAGAAAAACACTCCCTCAGGATGTGCACCCAGCAACATCAAGAACCAATCAAGAGCTGGACAGAAGCGCGTGAACTTTAACCAATAGTAGAGCATGCTTGGACGCGTGTACGCATGTGATTGGTAGCAGGGGATATATAAACTGCGAGAGGAGAGTAAATAAACGGATTGAACTTGCATCATATTGATGTGTGTGTTCTCTCTCGTTCTTGCCACGGACGGTGGGCTGCGGCAAGACACACTTAAGATGAGAGTGACAGAGACAGAGTAGGGAAAGAAGGCATTCATCCAGGGCTGGAGTGACAGACCCTTTGATAACACTGCTCCCTTGGTAGAGTGGATTCTTCATGCAATGTCTAAGCAAAGAGAGTTGCTGCAGGTACTTCCCTTCACAGGTCTCTAGAGCTGTAATTTATTTGGAGTGGAAGGTTGATTTTAGTTTTACTTGCCCATAGAGTACTTAGCAGGTGTCTCTGAGCTAAAGTCATAACTTTCCACGGGGAAACAGAATCATTGACTCCTGGTGACACAGTACCCAATTCCAATTAGAAAGAACTTGATATATAACCTGGGTATTAATATGCCCCTCAAATCAAAGCTGGATATCTAAAAAAACCTAAAGTTCAAAGCAGAGTTCTTCAAGCAGCTCTGCGTTTTTCAGCACAGTCTATGGATAATAAAAGTCCTCACATAATCATTTACCTTCCTTAATGCATTAAGTGGAAAGTGTTGTTATACTGGTAGACTGCAAATTCTTACCCACTATTTAGGAATATAAAAGCAATAAATAATATTTTTTTTGTCAATTTGAAGAAAAACTTAAAATCCACATTTCAAAAGAAAATATTATAGATTTCCCTTTCCCAATAACAGTAACAGAGTTTGGAAGATAAGGTATGTTTAGTTCTGTATTTACTAAAAATATACTTTCCCTGAAAATATTCTTACAGCAATAATGACTTGATGTAATTTTTTTATAAATTATTATTTCTATTAAGAAAATGATTGGTAGCTGCAGTATTAAGTGCCATAAAAGCTAATATCTGAATGATCTCTCCTTCTACCTAAATAGGCAAGAATGAAAATAAAAGTGGAACAATTCCAGAGCTGTAAAGTGAATTGTCTATTGTCACAGCAAGGCAGCATCACAACCAGGTATGGAGCCCGTGATGCTTCAGGACTCTGCTCACATGAGCTTCATTCTTCATTGGCAGTTCAGGATGAGGACATGAACAGCCTAAGATGACTTGGAAAGAAACAAGATGTTGAGAAAGAACTAGCATGATGGGCAGATAAATTTCAACTGTGCATGTGACATAAAAGAACATTTCAGCTGCACTGAGTTGCAAACACACTGCACATGACTGGGAATCCCAGATCACTGTCATGCTGTATGACTCTAGGCTATCATAGTTCAAAGCATATTGCTTGACTGGGATTGTAAGAAGTACTTGCATTTTTGCAGCATATTTAAATTGAAAATCTCCAAGCACTGTACAACCACAGGATCATTAATTGATAAATGATTCTGCTTGCAGGGAGGTATCACCCATGTTATAGTATGGTGAAACATGTCAATTGAAGCTATGAGATGGTGTAAACTCACTGAACCGCTGCTGGTTTTGGTGGAACAAGAAATTGGTTTATGCTGAAGGATCTACCCTTACTGCATTCCACTTTGCCAAGACTGAAACGTCTCTCCTTGCTGCTGGGTGAAATGTCACAACTACTATTCCTGTGAGTACAACACAGACCTTTGGGATGGGAAGTCAAGTGTATTCCCCTACCTGATTTCACTTGCCAGGGGACATCTGAGGCAAAGACATTGGTGTCTGGTAGGAAGCTTTGCATTTGTGAATTTGTGCGGACTTCAAATGAGCGTCTTACCTGAAAGTTATTGTTTTGATCTAAATACATCTTTTCCCTTTAAAAATTAATTTTGATCTTTGAAAAAACCCATTTGGATAATAGCTAATGAATCACTTAATTCCAGCTATGTTTTAGATAGGCATAGCAATACACCAATTACTAAGGTCTTTCTGTTTTCCTTGCAAGAATATGTGTTATCAATCCAGACCACACACCTAAGCAGGGCTAGGAAGGAGTGGAATAAAGGGAAACAAGCACAAGCAGTCAGATTGATGTTGATCCAGAGCCCATTTAAATCAAAGGGAATATCACAGTGATATAAATGAGGTTTGGAGCAAAAGAAGGGGGGGGCGGGGAAAGAGCCTCCCAAAGCAAACAGAGAGGTAAAGACCCAATGCTGACATCTTCATTCCTCTCCACAGTGGGAAGAGAACATTCTTATTAGGGGAAGGTGGTGATGCCTGTTGGAGCTCCCTCCAGTAGGTTGGGAACACCCCTGCATGGCAGGGAGCATTTTATGTATCCCATGCTGGAGTCTTATCAATGTGTCTGATATCCCAGTGCCCTGGTTTCGGCTAGGATAGAGTTAATTTCCAAAAGGAGCTGGGAAGGGACACAGCCAGGACAGGTGACCCAAATGTTTGTGTGGCAAGGTTTTGGTAGCAGGGGGGGCTACAGGGATGGCTTCTGTGAGAAGCTGCTAGAAGCTTCCCCTGTGTCTGACAGAGCCAATGCCAGCCAGCTCCAAGATGGACCTGCTGCTGGCCAAGGCCGAGTCAGTCAGCACCTCTGTGATAACATATTTATGAAGGGAAAAAACAACTTAGAGGGAGATTTTGCAGCCAGAGAGAGGAGTGAGAAGATGTAAGAAACTCTGCAGACATCAAGGTCAGTGCAGAAGGAGGGGGAGGAGGTGCTCCAGGCACTGAAGCAGAGATTCCCCTGCAGCCTGTGGTGAAGACCATGGTGAGGCAGGCTGTCCCCCTGCAGCAGCCCATGGAGGAAGGATGAGGGGGTGTAGAGTTTCCACCTGCAGCCCTTGGAGGACTCCACCCCGGAGCAGGTGGAGGCACCTGAAGGAGGCTGTGGTCCCATGGGAAGCCCACACTGGAGCGAGCTCCTGGCAGGACCTGTGGAGCCGTGGAGAGAGAGAAGCCCACACCAGAGCAGGTTTGCTGGCAGGACTTGTGATCTTGTGGGGGTCCCGTGCTGCAGCAGTCTGCTCCTGAAGGTCTGCACCCCATGGGGGAGACCCACGCTGGAGCAGTTCATGAAGGACTGTAGCCCGTGGGAAGGACTCACATTGGAGAAGTTTGTGAAGGACTGTCTCCCATGAGAGGGACTCCATGCTGGAGCAGGGGAAGGATGAAAGGAGTCCTCCCCCTAGGATGAAGAAGCAGCAGAAACAACATGTGATGAACTGACCATAACCTCCACTCATCATCCCCCCTGTGCTGCTGGAGGGGAGGAGGTTTGAAGCCAGGAGTGAAGTTGAGCCTGGGAAGGTGGGAGGGGTGGGGGGAGGTGTTTTAAGATTTGATTTTATTTCTCATTCCTCTACTCTGTTTTGCTTGGTAATAAATTAGATGAATTTTTCTTTAAGTTTAGTCTGTTTTGCCCGTGATGACAATTAGTGAGTGATCTCTCCCTGTCCTTATCTCGATCCACAAGCCTTTCGTTCTACCTTTTCTTCACTGTCTAGTGAAGGAGGGGGAGTGATAGAGCAGTTCTGATGGACACCTGGCCTGTAGCCGGGGTCACCCCACCACACCAAACTAGCCAAAGAGGTATTCCATACCATAGTCGGGGAGGGGTTGGGTGGCTCCAGGACCATCTGAGTGGGCAGTGGTATATGGTCCTGTAGTGTATGGTCATTGTGTAGTCAGGTGAGAAATTGCATTGTGTGTTTTGTATATTCTAAGTACTGTTGTTATTTTCCTCTCCCTTTGCTATCCCAGTAAACTGGCTTATCCCAACCTGTGAGTTTTACTTTTGTCTTCTGATTCTCCTCCCCATCCCACTGGGGGTGAGCAGCCACGTGGTGCTCAACTGCTGGCTGGGGCTAAACCACGACACCCAGAAAGGTCAGTTCTTGCAAATTATTTTAGTCCCTAATCTCATCCAGATGAGAAAACCATTGAGCGCAGCAAGCCTTGCAGGGGCTGCTGCTGGCACTAGGACTTGGATAACACTCAGCGATAGCAGTCACACTTCCGCTTTCCCTCAGCTGCCTCCACAACTGATTTTTTTTCCCAACTCCCCTTGGACTTGTGAAGAGATGTTATAGTGCTGATTAAATCCTTTTGTGTAGATTGAGGCTGTGTGGCTCATGAGCAGTTATCCCTCTGTTGTGGTTTAGCCCCAGCTAGCAACTAAGCCCCACGCAGCCACTCACTCACTCCCTCCTCCTCCCTCCACCGATGGGATGGGGGAGAGAATCAGAAGAGTGAAAGTGAGAAAACACGTGGGTTGAGATAAAAACAGTTTAATAAGACAAACACAAAAAGGAAAATAATAATAATATATACAAAACAAGTGATGAATAGCACAACTTCCTACCTGAAGTCAATGCTACACAAGACCCTCAGCTGCCCAGACTCCCAGCCCACACGTTCAAGCAAAACAAGACAAGGAATTCATTCACCACATCCCGTCAGCAGGCAGCTATTCAGCCATCTCCAGGAAAACAGGGCTCCATCACATGTGACAGTTACTTGGGAAGACAAACACCATCATGTAACCATAGGATAGAGGCCGTGAAACAAAAGCTATAGAACCAGTTTGAGATAATTAGTTTGTAACCAAGGTAATAGGTAATGGAACTAACTGANATAAAGAATGCCTGCCTTTTAACACTACATTGGTGTTATGAGGTTTATTCCCGTATTTCGGTGACAATCACACCAAAGTTGATGCTGTGCAAGACCCCCAGCTGCTGCACCAGGCCCCCAGCTGACACGCAAGGCCCCCAGCTGCAAACAGGACATGACATTGTATGATATAGAATATCTCTTTGGTCAGTTTGGGTCAGCTGCCCTCACTGTGTCCCCTCCCAGTTTCATGGGTGCCCCTCGCCTTCTCGTTGGCAGGGCAGTATGAGAAGCTGAAAAGTCTTCAAGTACTTGGCAACAAATAAAAAACATCAGTGTGTTATCAACATTATTCTCATCCTAAATCCAAAACACAGCACTACACCAGCTGTCAGAAAGAAAATTAACTCTATCCCTGCTGAAACCAGGACACCCTCTTATCCCATTTGGAGGCAATGAATGCTGCAGTTCAGAGGGAGCTAGGAATCCTGTGAAAGATGGCAAGTGAAGCTTGTCAGGTCCCACGGGTCTTTTTGTCATCATACCAGATGCCTATGAGGCTACAGAGATGTGATTAGAGAAGTAAAGGCCATCTTTGGTGCCAGTATGATTCATACACTCTGTCAGGCAGCTGGGCTGCCTGGATTTGTATTCTGGGCCCCAGAAACATGTGCTTTATTAGTTCATTTTTGGAAGAAGGGGGAGGTAGGGAACACGGTCCTATGATTTTATTTTTTATAGAAAGAATTAAGGGAATTATGGTAACACTGGGAAACATCTGGCCCAAAATACCTCAGCTGATCTATGGCATTGTGGCCCCCCCACTCAAGGAGCTGCCAGGCAGTTTCTGCCAACTCAGCATTTTGCTGCCAGCATGCACTCATAATAACAGCTGCTTCCCTACCACTGTGCAAGCAAGGCACTCGGGCTAAAACTTCATCATGCCCACAAAGATCTATTTTCCTTCTTTCCTCCACCTGCTCAGAGCTCCTTCTGCAGATTCTCACTGCTTTCCCTTCCACCTCTAGTTCACCTATAGATTCCTCTGCTGTGTTGAGAGGGGGGATGAGAACAACTGCTTGGCCAGTTTCTGTAATGGGACTGTGTCTGAAGGCAACTTCACAGTGCTTTGCAAAGTCGTAACTGCACCGTAGGAATGCATGGCAATAATAATAGCAGTCATAAACACGAGCCAGGGTTGGTTTCTTTGATAGGGTGCCTGAGCATCCAAAGCCAGGAAGATGGGAACCAGTGCCCAATTTGCCATGACTTTGAAAGAGGGCTACTGCACATGATGTACTCACAATGACACTTGTTTCTTGGAGCGAGTTTTGAAATTTAAGTGAGACTCACTTGGTAAACTAAACAGGTGAAAAATTCCTCCAGCTTAATTAATGGCAAAAATCTCTTACGATATGAGAGGGTAGATAGTACATTTTATAAGGGAAGAAGAGAATCCCTTCATCTAACTATTAATCGTGTTTGACTGGGAATTTTGGTGGACTTCCAAAGAACATGGTGGGAGTAGGCTGAAAGTCAACCTTGTTCAAGGTGTTGTGTCATTCATATTTTATTGATTAATAAAAATATTAAATACAACAATCAGAGATCTAATTGATCTGTTGCCTATCAACACTGAGCAATAATTGCATAATTTTATTTAGGTGATTCTTGAGCAGAGATTTGAAGTTGGTTTTTTGTCATTTGTGTTGATAAGAGCTGCACAGAAAAATGCTGAAATGAAAGCCCTCAAGTTAAAGTTTTGGGTTGCAGCACTTTTTCTTTTTTTTTTTTTTTTTGAAGTTCAGCTAAGTTGAATCTTTCTCTGAATGGCAGACATCTATTCAGTGCTTGTATCCAAGTCTCATATTTTCCTTTCTTTTCACAAAACCAAGGATTCCATCAAAAAACTAATTTTCACAAAAGATGTTCAGCCAGGACTTGGGATGCTATTGCCTGGATGCAGAAGAAATTCTGTGGTTTGACCAAGCTGATGCAGACTTTTATAGTAAAGCAAAAGAGGACTTGGCCTGTGTGATGGGGGAAGCTACCTTACAGGGTTTTGGAGGTTTAAAGGCCTTAAAGTTAATTAATTAAGGAAATATGCAGAATGAACGCAGTGCTGACAATTAGTGTGTTAGGCAAGTTCACAGTACACCTAACAGATCAGGAGTCAGAGGATTCAGATGCAGGATGCCTGGTTTCTGAATCCCCAAATTGCTTTATTTGGGCAGCAAACACCCAGAACAGGATTCAGCTCGCCTTGCATTGAACATGAAGTTAGGTGTCTACTCTAAGCTGCACATTCAGCAGGGAGGTGGATGCCTCCATGGCTCAGTCAGACAATCTTAAACTACATGTCTGAGCTATGTGGGAGGAATCACCATCAGACAAGAGGGCAAGTAGGTGGCTAATGTCAGCTGGTATAGAGTCACCATAGATCTTTAGCACCAGCAAGATTACTGTGGCAGTGACAAGTGCAGCAGAAGGATTTCAGGGTGTTAACTTATAACAAAAGAAATTCTGAGGTGCCACAGTGGGTGAGATGGTGAAAAAGGTGCAACAGTAGTATAGTTTTAATCCTATGTACTTTCTGGGTAGGATAAAGGCTGCTGCAATTTCTGTATGTGTGATGAAGTGTGGAGGAGAGTTTATTCCATGTGGGTGGCTGGACAAGGCCATATCTTAAACGTGTTAGATGTGTTATGTAGAATGACTCCAACATTTGACTGTCACCCGAATATGAAGGCATGGAGAGAAGGAGAAAACAAAGCTGAAGATGATGCCTAGGTAGGAGCATGACTGACAGGTAGGATGATAATGTTGTCCACAGTGATTGAGAACGGAGGAGGAGAAGAGAGAGAGAGAGAGAGAGAGGACAGAGTTTGGGAGGAAAAGTTCAAGAGCTCTGTTTTATACATATTGAACTTGATATCCACTAGGAGATGCTGGAAAGACAGGCCAAGATTTTAGTTTGGACAGGAGTCAGTCCTGCAGTAGAGAAGTTAGATCTGCAAGCTGTCACTATAGAAATAGTAGCTGAATTTGTGTTGGTGGATAAGGCTGCTAGGGACAAGGCTTGGATGAATAAAGGAAGAGAATCAAAGGAAGAGACCTTCTTATGCCTCCATATGGATAGAGGAGAGAGACAGGAGAGGACAGAGTAACCAAACCTGAAGGTACAGAGCATATAATTATTATAAATACAAGCAAAAGTAAATGAAAATTATGATTTCTCATGAAGGAGGACATGGAAGTCAAGTAAAACACTATCATAAAGCTTATGAGTTGATAGGCAATATGATTTTAAAAGATCAAAAAAAGCTCTCTTGGCAGGTAGATACAGAAAGAACTTTGGGTCTGCTCAGAAGTAAGGGATTTTGGGAAAGTTATTTCTCAAAACAATTGATTTTGTGAAAATTAGAAAGCTGCAGACCTGTTTGGTGGGCCCTTAGAAGAAACAAGTGCCTTGCATAAAGAAGTGGACTTGTGATGGATGGCTGTCAGGCATCTGTCCAGGAAAAAGTTAATTAAAAAAGCCAAACCAAAACAAAAAACTTGCATAAAAGAAAGTTGTCTTTTGAAACTATTAGGCAACATATGTTGTGTGAACAGGAAGTCACAGTAGAGGAATAGTCCTGACAGCTGTGGAGAAACAAGAGTCTGCTGCAGGAACAAATAGCTCAAGACCTGACAAGAATGATGACGGATGCCTTATTGGTAGTAAACGAGGACAAGGCAAGAGATGTTTAAATTGACTGAACCACAGAAACAAATTTGAGTTGACATTGCAGCCGGACAAATGAGGCCAATCCTAATGGTGAGAGAAATGGGGGGCGGGGACACGACACGGACACGACGACACGGACACAACTGAAGGAAGATGGTAGCAATGCACCACTCCTTTCCAAGGATGAGGGCTACATTGCCATGTCACCACGAGGTGGCTGTATTTCTCTGTGAACGTTCAGGTCCTGAAAGAAGCTGCACACACTGAAGCACAATGAAAATGAGAATGGGAACAGAGATCACTTGCAGGATTTGGCCTATCTCATTCAAAGCATCTTAAGCATTTTGAGCCCCTGTGGGAAAAACAGTGTGTGCTCCATGTCTTGATCAAGTGGAAGTTGCTCAATATGTCCTCACTAGTCTGCTGAGACATGGTAACTGCCCGTGTACCTGCTCGTAGCTCATGGGAGATACAAGGCAACACCACATAACTGAGCTTATAATAAAGAAGATGAAATTCATAATTTTCCACTTGCTTTTCCTGTGGACTAAGAGTAGGTATGTGGACTGCTGCTGAGGTTCAGCCAATTCATGGAAACTTGCCAAGCCATGGAAACTCAATTGTAAATCTAGGATGTGCATCGAGTAAGGGTTAAACTGTGATGCTTTTTCAGATGTCCAGATTTGGTTATTCAAGAACATTTCTAGAACAGCTATTTGAGTCAAATAAGTCAATAGGAAAAATGGTCCCATAAAAACCTGACTGATGAAATGGCCAAATTCTTCATTGTTTTACACATCCTAAGTTAAGTTGATGTCAGCAGGATGGAACAGAAATTTGCTCCCTAGCGGTCAAGAGATGAGTATTTTTTCTTATCTAAAGTGTGCTGAAAATAGGAAGGATAAGGATTGGGGAAGGATAAGGATATTTTGGGTATAGTAGTTCTAGATAAAATCTTCAACTCTCCTTGGGTTTCGTCTGTTTTCTCCCATCTTCTCACCTCTGTCACCTGAGTTTGCAAGTTTTTGGGGACAAGAACTGGCTTTTTATTACACCTTTTTGTGGTACCACACTCTGTGGAATTGCAATTCCTAATGTCATTTTATACACATTATCACTTTGGGTCAAAGTTTGAAAGAAAGTCATTAAAAGTACCTCTTGTACTATTTTTAATCTGATTTGTCTAAGATGAGATTCTGAAAAAATGAGATCTTCGTAATTAGCTACTTTGAGAAATCTTTTCCCCTGTAAAGAATTTTCCATTTTCATCCCTGCAAAGACCTAGAGACAGTTGGCCAGGCCCACTTTAAAGTTATTTGGATAAATTCATGAATTTACAGTAGAGTCTCTTACTGAAAGAGAGATTTTGCACTCTTCAATATTTTTTATTGAGCTTTCCTGTATACTTTCCAAGTTGTTGGCATGCTTCCTAGCCTTTCATGATTTAATAAATATGATTTAAAATACTTTTCCGTTTCTACTTTCCTGAACTATCAGGCTCAAAACCTCATATTACTAGATATTTGTCCAAGTGGAACGATCCTTCAAATATTTCCTGGAAGATTCAATAGTATATTGGCTTTGCGTGGCAAGGTTTTAATAGCGGGGGGGTGTACAGGGGTGGCTTCTGTGAGAAGCTGCTAGAATCTTCCCCTATGTCCGATAGAACCAATGCCAGCTGGCTCCAAGACAGACCTGCCGCTGGCCAAGGCCAAGCCACTCAGCGATGATAGTAACACCTCTGTGATAACATATTTAAGAAGGAAAAAAAACCCAAACCCAAACAAAAAACCCCCAAAAAAACCTAGGAGCAGTTTTGCAGCCAGAGAGAGAGGAGTGAGAATACGTGAGAGGAACAACTCTGCAGACNATTTCTCATTACTCTACTCTGATTTGATTGGTAATAAAATAAATAAATTTTTCTCAAGCTGAGTCTGTTTTGCCCATGATGGTAATTGGTGAGTGATCTCTCCCTGTCCTTATGTCAACCCACAAGCCTTTTGTTATATTTTCTCTCCCCTGTCCAGCTGAGCAGGGGGAGTGATAGAGCAGCTTTGGTGGGTGCCTTGCCTCCAGCCAGGGTGAACTCACCACAAGTAGTTGGCCTGACTGTCTTTCAAAAGTTGGATGTAGGGGACCACATTTATGCCTAGGTAGGCACTTCTGTAGTAGCAGAGAGAGGTGCCCATCACTGTGTGATTTGTCTCTAGCTTCTAGTGCCATCATGTAAACATGCTGCTCTCTGCTGAATGCTGCAAAAAGTTCTTTATCCTTCACCTAGAGGCAGGGACTCTTTGGGAAGGGAAAACAAAGAAGCCCTTGGACACAAGTTTCTGCTTTATTCATCCCTCTGAAACTTGAAAGATTACACTCATGGTGAGCTTGACCCAATGTTTTTGGCATCTGTGAAACATACATCTTTTTTTCAGGTCATCAACACTGCTGGTGACAGAACACAGCACCACTTGAGGTTCTGTGCTTATGTGAAATGAAAGTGTCATCCTGGACTTTTCACTGATGAGTTAAGCACACCCAAGGCCCTGCATGCCTGAGCTCTTATCCATGTTTCCTGGAANCTTCTGTAGTAGCAGAGAGAGGTGCCCATCACTGTGTGATTTGTCTCTAGCTTCTAGTGCCATCATGTAAACATGCTGCTCTCTGCTGAATGCTGCAAAAAGTTCTTTATCCTTCACCTAGAGGCAGGGAGTCTTTGGGGAGGGAAAGCAAAGAAGCCCTTAGATACAATTTTCTACTTGATTTATCCCTCTGAAACTTGAAAGGTTACACTCATGGTGAGTTTAACCCAATGTTTTTGGCACCTGTCAACAATATGTCTTTTTTCAAGTCATCAAAACTGCTGGTGACAGAACACAGCACCACTTGAGGTTCTGTGCTTATGTGAAATGAAAGTGTCATCCTGGACTTTTCACTGATGAGTTAAGCACACCCAAGGCCCTGCATGCCTGAGCTCTTATCCATGTTTCCTGGAAGATGAGTTGCAGAGCATAGATAAATCATCCCTCCTCTCAATCAGGCTACAGGACAGCAAAGCCTGGACTGATCCTCACTTGCCCGTGTTACAGAGCTACTCACCGGCATTGTCTGGCTGCCATGCAAGGCATTGATGGCTGCTTGGGCCTCCGCATGTGAAGAGTATTTCACAAATGCACAGCCTGGAAGAGGAAAAAGAAGAAAGGTAAGAAAAGTTGCATGGTTATCATGAAAATCCATCTAGCTGAGTATCCTGAACTCAGAACTGGCCAATAAAGTTGCTTGCAGAGAAAGTATAACAAGCAAACATGCTCTTGGTTATTCCTTCCCAAACTCCAGTCATCAGCAGTCTGAGGACCTTTTAAGGCAAAGCTGCATCCAGTATCCCCATACTGCTTGTAATGGGCATTCACGGACCCAAACTTAGCAAGTACATTTTTGAATCAACTTATGTTTTGACCTCCACACCTTCCCATGGCAGAGTGCTGCATATTTTATAATTTATTGAATGAAAATGAATTTCCTTATATTTGTATTAGACTTAATGCTGAATGCTCCTCCCGCCGGTGTTATGAGCAACAGTAAGGAATCGTAAAAGTTATCAGACAGCTGCATGTACTTGTTACAAGCAACCACAGGACAGCTATACAGAAAGCATTCAGGTTACTCCAAATCCACAAGGTACCTTATCATATCACTGTCTGGTAGAGCTCCATGACAGACTGCTCAGAGTTTTCAAGCAGCTTTGGTCTGACAAAGCATGAGAGAGCTCCTGATGAAGAAGCAGGGGTGGGAGAGATCCACCACAGATGATTGCCATCTAGTCAACACCAAAATTTGAATCCTTGTCTTTCATACCTACAAAGCCAGTGACTGTGGACATAAAAAAAACGTAGGCAGTGCTTCTCTGGCCTGCACTGCCATGTGAGGAATCTCGCACTGAGCTCTTACATAAGATTTTAGATCAGAAAGGTGCATTTATGAATATGTGCTAGAGTGCACACTTCAAAGAGTTACATGCACCACTAGAGTGGGGGAAAATATTGCTACCACTCTTATCTACAAGAAAAGTGACTCAGTGACGTGGTTTAGGCCCA
>VXBL01009093.1:1582141-1606095 GCA_013400195.1 Aramus guarauna | reverse complement strand
GGAACAAGGAGTGGAAGTTAAAAAAAAAAAAAAAAAAAAAAAAAAAAATCATAAAAGAGGGGGAAAAAGGTGTTGTAAAACAAAGAGAGAAGTGCTCAGCTGAAGTTGGCGTCGCTAACAAGCTTATTTTGCTGCGATTCTTTGCGGAGTAGTGTCATGTTTATGCGCTACGACTGTTAAGAGAAGTGACGGAGAAGGTTGTTAATACCAATGAAAACATATTTTGATCAGCTCAAAAAAACCCCAACCCAACCTAGAGAGACGTTCATCTGCAAAGATAATTACGTTAGAATCAAAACAAACATTTCCTTGAATATGTTATTTCATTTGTCCTCCGTCACTGGAGGGGAGTGGGGGGGGCTTCAAGTAGAACGATGTGAAAATTAATTTTTAATAGATTATTGGCCAAATCGGGATCGTTCCCTGTGACACCCCCCTACCCCGACAGAATTTTACTCCTTTGAAAATAATTCCAAATCTTATGTAGTGCAGAAGGGAGCAGCACAGCAAGGAACAGCCAACACCATCAGACCCATCCCTTCCTTAAAGGTGAAAAAGAGCAAAACTCTGTTAGTTTTCTGGGGAAAAGAGATGACAACATTTTTTTTATTTTATTTTTTATTTCCTCCTAAATATATATATGTAGTCTTCACCAGATGATTAAAAATCCCTCTCACTTTTCCTACCAGACTTGTGCTAAAGTAAGCCTTGCTTTCAAACAGTTTTTCAGCTGTGTGTGTGACAGGCATTGGCTGATCTGCTGATGCCCATTCGACAGGCACTGTTGAGCTAAAGTGGTGTGACGGCACAGTTTTGTTAAGCTGTGAACAAAGGGCTGGAGATGCCTCGCTGGCATCATCCATGTGCATATTGGCCTTGTCACAGTTTTGCTTGATTTAATGCTCTGTTTATTCCTAGATATTAGAACTTAAATTCCAAACAATATGTTTTCGTATACTACACACAAACTTTATTTTAAAAGCTTTTGCTCCAAAGAGCTACAGATCCATTTGTCTGTCCGACATCCATGCAGCAAACATTTAAAACGTAGCTCCCAGAAAAAGAGGTGGCCGGTAGCCTCTTAACTGTTATCCAGTTAAAAAAAAAAAAATGGGATTTCAGTTTTAAAAAGTCTTATAAGGGTAAAAGATTTATTTCTTCTTTGATCATTTGTTGAGAGTTGTTATTTATTTCAACAGTGGATTTTCTTATAAGCTCCTAAGGAGAGGTTACCCCGTGTGCAGGCAGGGCATGCAGGATGGACTTTTCAAGTGCCATATCATCCCAGCGGTGTTGCTGTGATAAAAGCAGCGCTTTGCAAATACCTGTAAGCATAGTCGGAGGACTATTGGCAGGCAGAAATAAAGCAAGCTGAGTTACGGCAGGTTAGTGGAAGGGAGCAGGAAACCGGATTAAGATTAAAATATGTGTGTGTGTATATATATATGTTCATTAGGTGGCCACAACTTTGTATGTCAGCAAAGAGATACAAGAGAAAAACGTGAGCGTATGGAGCTGTATTTAGATTCTGATTCTCTTCCTTTAGACATGCCATAGGCTTGAGCTGTAGAAAGTTTTTTTGGGTTGTTTTTTTTTTTTTTGTTATTGATTTTCTTTTCTTCCCTTCTTCATCGCCTTTTTAAACTCTCTTCAGGTTTACTGCAAGTGTTTGCTAAGAGATTAGTTCGCCAGCTTCCATGGCGGAGGTAGCCCTGGGAGGCAGCTCGGTGCTGGGAGGAATGCTCAGTAGGTCAGGGCGTGAAGCTAGAAGGAGCTGCCCAGCTGAGGCTGGGGATCAGGTATTTTCCTCTTTGTTTCCTATCAGAGACAAAGTGCTTATGGAAAGGTTTGTGGTGAGACATCAAATCCCAGCAGGAGCACAGATGTTCCCACTTTTACAGGCTTACCAATGAACATTTCAGCTTAAACAAGTTTATGAAATAAAAGATTTATTTATTTTTCCTTAGTAGATGCAGCATCTTAGTTTGATTGTGTAAAGATTGTATCGCTCCAGCCACTCAGGGCTATTTGGTCCAAGCCACGGTGCTTTACTTGAGGGCTGTAAGTAGGGACGGGAGAGAGGGAAGGAGGGGGAGGAGGGAGCATGCAGCAAAATGAAAGTATTCCTTCTCCAAACAGTGCAGGCTAGAGCCTAAATCTGAAATTGAATCTGCTGGGCAAAACCTGTACAATTTTTCTACCTGCCCTTAGTCTGCTTCCTTTCAACTATGACAGTTTTACTAACTGAAATGAATGGGCTTGCTTTCTCCGGTACCTTTTCTCAGTATGCGTTTACATCAAGTACTTCAAACAGAGAGCTGGGTGATATATGTGGGGGGACAGCCTGCACAGAATAAGCTTTAATGGTTAATTTTTTTGTATAGCTTTATAAATGAAAGGGACTTAAACCTACTAGCAGTATAGATCACAAGACCTTATGTGGTCTATTCTTCTCTAGATGCACAAGAGATTTACGTGCCTAAGTCCCATAAGAGTTAATGGGAGTTACGCATGTAAATCTCTTCCACAGTGAGATAATAGACCCTTTTATGTATGGATAGCTGGATTCTTACAAAAATCACCTACTGAACAGTAGACTTTATGTCCTTCCCTCTTAACAAATATTTATAAAGCGAGCAGGCCAGCAGATGAGACCAGGAACCCCCCAAGATGTCTCCAAACCCCTGTGCTCCCCACCCCCCCTCAGAGGGTAGCAGCACAGGAGCCAGCCCCAGGTCTGCCTCGCCCCTTCGGTTTGGTGTCCCGGTTTCGGTCCGCCGTGGGTGACATCGCAGGTCTGCTGGCCATGGGGTAGCACACGGGCTGACGTGGCCGCTCACCTCCTGGCAGGTCCTAGCTGATGGAGACCTCCGGCTCCTGCGCAGGAGATTGGGAGGGGGAGAGCCGCCACCTCTCTTTGGGGGGGCCCCCCCCAGTGCAGCACAGGTAACCTCTGGGGTGTACCTCTCCCCCTGTCCCTGCACCCCATCCCACCTGTACCGGGGGGTTTCTAGCCCCGAGGTAGCAGACCCCCCGCAGAACTGTCCCGCACCTCTGGCGGAGCAGGGCGGCGGAGGCACCATCTCCCAAAGCCCAGGTGCTGCAAGTGCCGCACAGCTGCTCCCTTCCCGCTCCGGCACGGCCTCCCTCCCTGGGAAAGCAAGCAGGCTTTCCTCCGACGGGTACGGTCTCCGCGTTTCTCCGCAGGGATATATATAACTTGGACGATCTGTATCTGCCAGCCATGAGTCAGATCGAGATCTTATCCCCCTGTAACGTGTAGCCGGAGATAGCCGGTGCCACGGCACACGCGTGTCAGTAACGATCCCCGGGTTTTGTGAACCACGGCTCTTTTTGCCATCATTGTTTCTTTCCATCACTCGTCTGCTCCTTCCCGATAGCGATCTGAGTGAGTTGGGCAAGCTGCAGACTTGCCAGCCCTCAGCTCCCAGGCCTGGCAAAGCACAATCTGAAAAAAGAAAAACAAAAAACAAAAAAACCCCAACCCAACAAACCACCCTTACGCCGTGAGACTATCAGATTAAATCCAAGGGTTTCTTCCAGCGGCGGGATGGGAAAAGCCCATTGTTTGTTGATTATCGTATCATCAGCCCCGGCTGATACTAGGATGCTCAAGGAAAACACACTTCGGTTACAGTTGATTTTCAGATTCCAAAATGGTGCTGCAAAGTCTGTGCATGCCTAATTATATTTTATGCTAGGCTGTGCAATACAAAATGTATGCTGCAGCAATCAGTGAGTTAACAGTATCAATCAATTTGTAAACAGATGAAGTCACTCATTCCCAAACTGGTTTTCCAAAAACAATTACTAAATTACAATAGAAAAAAATTGTACAGTTACTGTATTTGTGTGCTGTGTTACAATCAACATACCAGGGAAACAAAACAATTTAATGCAGAAAAATCATCATTCATCTACATTATAATTGCTTCTTTTTCACATCTACAGGGCGGTTAATTAAAATTGTGATTAAATGCGGTCGCGCTGCCTAAGATGTCTTGCCCAAAACAGGTGGTACAGAATTTAAAAGTAAAAAAAATGTAATTAGCATTGGAAATTGAGAAATTGCCTGTAAGAATCAGTGTTAATTTCAGTCAGTGATGAGGTAATTTATAAATGAATGCAGTGGAGGCTGTGCAAATGCACAATTGCCTTCCTGCCTATTCTTAGCATTCTCAGCATGCAGGTGAAAATGTTTTCAAAATATTGAGGTAATTTGAAAATCAATCCATGCATTCTGTATCTTTTTTTCTCCCCATTCGCAGCAAACGCTGAACAAATGCTGCCAGAGATGGCACAATGCATCAGTTTCACACTTTTTGGGGAGCGATATTCCGTGTGTCGTGGCATCAGCTAGAGTTTAACTAAATAATATGTTTGGCTAAGATCCTTTACAAAGGCCAAAAATGTTGATTGAAGTCCCCGGTAATCCCGAATGTCTTCAGCTACGATATGTGTTTAAACGATGCGGTATCAAAAAAAAGTAACAGCAACCTGCAGTGAGTTGAAATAGTGCAGCACAGATACTGCGAAATAAAAGAGATGCTAATATGGCATGGAAATCATACTGATTTCTCGTTTAAAATTAGTACAGAGCACTAGAAAAGCCTCGGTAGTAGTGATGCTTTCTGTAAAAACTCTCTTCTTAAACATGCATTTCAAATTTCAGCCCACAACCATAAAAGAATTGTTAACTAGGTTATGCATACAGAGATTTTCCCTTAGATGAACTTTGTTTATCGGTATTTTGGTGCTTTCTCTAAACTTTCAGCTAGCAAATGAGAAATGCTAATTCCTTACACAAAAATACGACCTGCAGATACAAAAAGCTAGAGGCAAACCTGACAACAAACAGATATTAAAGATTTAAAATCTTCTTGACAGTCAAAAAAAAAAATAAAAAATATCCAAGGCACACATTGCTGGAACTGACATTTCCATGATTTGAACAGTCCTCGTCCCCCTGTTCAACTCCACAGAGAGCCCTGGCTTAGTTATCCCTGTGTATATTTAAAAATAACTCAGACTTTCGGTAACGTCGGTCGCTGGGCTGGAATATGTGAAAGCAGTTTGGATTTTTGAAGAGGGATGTACAGGTGTTGGTATCAGGTTGCTGTAAAACATGCGCACGATGGCTTTTGAACATAACATGCTTTAATTAAAGCAAGCTGGTCTTCCTGCAGTAAGGCTGATTTAGCCATGTAATTTAACTATTGAAGCCCTTTCTATTAATTTTTCCTTGACATATAATAATGAACTTTTCTTCTGGCTGACAAATGTTTTTTGGTTTGGGATTTTATTATTTTTTTTTTATTTCTTTTTTCCCCCCCTTTTGATAAATCCTGTGCACTTCAGAGGTGATTTTGATGCTATTTAATCTACTCCTACAAAAACCCCTGTGAAGGGATTATGCCCAGGAAGGGACAAGGGTAAGGCCACTCCATCCCGGTCCGTGCTGGACCGCTGTGATGCTGCGAGGAGGCTGCAGCACGGCTGGGCAGAGGATGCAGGTTGGTGGTGTGGAGGGATGCTATCCCGGCCCCGGATCTCTGCAGGCAGAGCTGGGGAAGGTGAGTGCAGCATCAAGTGCCATGTGTGCTCTCCGGCAAGTCAATTAACGTCGCCGTGCTCATTTTCCCTGTCTGTGAGACGGGGAAATACTGCTCAACTCATTCACAGGGCTTTTGCGGAGCTTAATATCTCTAAAGCACTCTGCCATTCTCTGGGACTGCAGAAGAGCAAGTATCATTCGTCGTTTCGTCAGAGGGCAAGCGGATGCCAAGGAATTGGACTGAGAAAATTACAAATATATGGTTCTAATAATCAAATTCTCAGCGTTTATTATACAACTGATTATTCTAATTTAGAAGACACTCTTGCTTTTAACTGCACACACCCACACGCACACACACACACACCCCCAGTTTTCTGCCACCGAATATAAAGAGGCTAACGGTAATCACTGAAGCAATGATGATTATTGACTGAAAGGTATTTTAAAATGTGAGCTCCGTTATGTGGAGCTTAGCAAGCAGCTGCGCTGATGCATTTGAACGCCTTACTTCAGTGTAGGGGCTGTAAAAATACATTGAAATATTAGCGAGGCGGCATAGGTGCAAATCCTGACCGGACTGCAGTGGCTGGGAGTGCACGGGTGACTTCAGTGGGACACGGACCAGAAAAGTTGGGTTTGATGCCTGTGGCTGGTTGTAGTGGAAAGCTGTAGGATGCAGCTCGTTTGGAAACTCAGCCTCATCAAACCGAGCCTAAGTTTGGGCTTTTTCTTTTCTGTCTCGTGTGAACTCGCAGGAAAGCAGGAGATCAGGTACTGCTCCGCTGCCACGCGTCAGTCCTCACCCCCAGTCACATCTTCGGAGTTTTCTGGGCCCGTTCCCATGAGGAAAGACCAAACGCCACGAGAAACGTGAGCAGGATTTGGCCCTGAACAGGCAGCGCTTGTTGCTTCAGAAACTGAGCCATGGCCATTGTGGTGGCGGGGAAGTGCAGCGAAGGAAAAGTAGCTTTGCGAATTCCTAAAATAGAAAGTAAACATAAATATTTCTACTTTGCATGTCAGATTTCAATCACCTCTCAAAACAACTGAGCTTCTTGATTTAATTAATTATGGCTTTTTGTGTGTGTGTGTCTTCGGAAAGAGTCAAATGAAAATATCCTCTTTGTTCCCCTCTGTAAGTCCCGGAGCTTTCCTTGAGTTTTAACTCTTCCACCACCCCAACACCCTCAGCCTTTGTTTTTCTCTGCTCTTCTTATCGCTGCTGTCCCATGGCAAGCCCCAAAGCCTGGAACATTTTGTAACGACTATGTGACAAATTGTTGGGCTTTTATTCACGTCGGACATCTTTTGCCAGGATTGCTTGTTGTTTTTTCTGTTTGGCTGTGTCATGGGACCAAAGGTGGCTGCTTTTGTGCAGCATGTCAAATCTGGTTAACATGCAGCCATTTATCTTTAAAACCCACTCCTGCACAATGGCAGGGGTGTATTGGGCCACTCGTATGGGCTCCAAGCATCAAACGTAGATATGTGTATAATTTTTTTCAGCGCCATCCTCTCTATATGTGTGGATGCACCTCGGGCTGAGGCACTGCGGTGAACAGGTCATGCAGCAGACAAGATGTTTCATAATTTTGGGAACCTTTTAGAGACAAATTGTACAGTGCAAGTGTAGTGTAACTGAACTGCTGGTTGCCCAGTGAAGTGTAGAAAATCAGATACAGCACAGCCTGAAAGAATGAAAGGAGAATTCATATCTATGTACATACACGGTACTTTATAAAGAATTCATATACAGAGAAAACCACATTTATTCTCTTTTTCTCTGCTTATATCTGAGGATTGTGCGTGGGGGGTGTGTGTGTGTATAAGTGCATTTATGTGCATGGTATATATTCATACAAATAATATGCCACGGGATATGGGGATAGTTGTACGCGTGATGCATTTATATGCATAAGTGGTAGGTTTTTCAGGTTAACGCCCGCTTGACTCTGTGTGTGTGTAAATGATGCAAAGGTGCTCAGCGCAGTGAAAAGATGAATTACCCTATAAATAAAATTAAAAAGCCCTAAACTTCCACAGCAAAGTTTGCAGCTTTGGGTGCTTTTGCAGTATTTAAGTCAGGCAGAAACGTTTCTGATGAAAGCGTTTTCCTTACAGATACAGCAATAATTATCAAATAAGGAAGCTGGTAAAGAAATGGGAAAGTTTGATTCAACAGAAAAATGAGAGCTGGCTGCAAAGTCTTGGTGCCTTTTTGCAGTTGAAGCATTTGAGATAGCAGGACTCAATGTTTTTTTAATGATTTACTGTGTTGTGTAATAATTATACATATAGTGCAGTGAGGTTACTTGGAGGAACACGGCACTATGTATGTTTTTTTGAGTAAAGGACCCAGGAGATTGCCTTTCACTTTGAAAACAATCCCTAATATCAGGAAAATGCTCTGTTTGTTTATGCGTACATAATGCAAGTTTGTCCGCCTGGGAACTGCAGCAAATGGGAGAAGTATGCATGGATTTCACAGGTAACAGGATTACGTGGGCACATAATTGATCCATTTGGAGAAAAAAATGACAGTGCTCTAAAGATGCCTAGGCTTTGGAGATGGAGTTTATGAAACAGGCATTTGTAAATTCAAAGGAATCAATATGTCAATTTTATTACATCTCAGGACCAGCTGGGCATTAAAGGAACAGTAGCCTTTTTAAAATTGCAGCTGCGTATTCTTGCATTGTGTACCTTTCTTAAAAGGCTTTGAATTTTAGAAAATGTACTTTTACGAGCGCTTTGCACCTTTTCAGTGACCAGTTTGCATGGACAAAAAGAGACACAAAACATTACATTGTGCCAGTTTCCCTCTTAAGCCGCGGTTGGTAAAAACTGCCGGGCTTCAATTATACCGTGCAAAAATCTTACTAATAGATATATACATGGAAGGAGACTAACGCCTGTTCGTATCCCAGATGTTAAAAAATATACTTGAGATTTTGAACCGAGGACCCAGCACATGTTGCAGAGGCAGCATCATACCCTGAGATACCTGAAAGGGTGCATTAAAGACCTCACGTGAAACGCGGTCTGAATTATTGTAAAAAAATATCTTCTCTTTCCTTCTCACTGGAGTTTTAACCCCCAGATGATTAAATTTAATGCAAAGCTTAGTTTTTTCTAAGGGGCAGCAGTTTTCTGCTGTCCAGATTTTGACATGCAACTTTTCATGCAAATTTGCAATGCCCAACGTGGAGAGAGTAGTTGGTTGGAGTTTGGGTTGCAGAGGTGGTCACTGCCCGTAGGCTCTCAAGGCCACCCCAGAGAGGGTCTAAATCCCAAAGATACATTCTAAATGAATTAATAATGGCCACTGAAGTTTTCCCTTTGGAGAGAAGGAGGTTGGCCAAGGGGCAATTGTGGCTTTCCAGAATATGTTGTATACTCCTCTACCTGAAAGGCATTTGCTCGAGGGACTGTGTAAAAGCTGAGCATGTCTCCAGCCTTCAGTAGATATCCTGCCGTCTTCTCTCCTCTGCTCACTTGCCATGTTACTATGAACCTGATGGTTGCCTCCTACTATGCCAATCCAAATTTATAATTAACATTGCCAAAGCAAACCTTGATTTGCAGTACCTAACTATGGACAACTCTAGAGGTTCAACACATCTGAAAACAGGCTTAAAAATATTCAAGTTTTTGAGTCCCAAGAGTAGTACCCAAGAAAGTACCTAGGATCAATGCCCACTGCTCCATGAGACTTCTCTTGTCTTCTCAGCTTCCCCAGCTTTATTATGATCCTCTCTGATCTTCTATAATGTTCCTCTGGCTCCTTTTGCACAGTTTCTTTTTCTTCGAGCTTGTACTTTTCAGACTAGCCTGGCTACAAACAAAGGGTCTGTATAGTACCCCAACCTGCTCAGTAATTCTACTTTTTCTTGCCTGAGGACCTCTGCTTTCTATAAGGTATGGTCACTGTGTTTCTCCAGTGGTCTGCTGACATTTAACCATGTAAATGTGCCTTGGATGATGTGGGATCACACCATGAATAGGCTTATTATATTAGTAAGCAGCATATAAAATAGGTAGAGTACTCTCTCTCGCTCTATGTGTATATTCTCCTATAGCTCTGTCTCCCCTAAACAGGAGTATGAACTGAAAATGAAAGAATAAAAAGTCTGGTTTTCCCTGAAAGAGCATGGAAGAACAGATACAAACTATACAAGCTAGTTAAGTAGTGTTTTGTGGTCATAGACTGAGCATGAATTAAAACTTTATTCTGCAATGATGCACTTTCAAAGCATTTTTTAAAATATTAATGTGCTAAGGAAGACAGCGAAAAAGAGGTTCAGAGTGTTTTCATCGAAATTTGTGGCATTGTAGAAAATAAAGATGACCTTCTGCCAAGCAGTGAAGCTCAGAACTGGGGCAAATACACATAAATTGAGTGGAGAAAAACTATATAAACTCAACAGATTAAAGCTTGCAAAACGTCAGAGGGAAGACTTCCTTTCAGTGTAGCTTTGCCTGCATGCTTAGGTGTGAAAGGTATGATGTTCACACCTTGTTCATCTCAGCATCCTCCACCAGTGATGAGATGCTGAGACAAGCCTTTGTTCTAACTAGTCTAAATTAACATTTTCCAAGCCCCACAGCAATCTCCACTCAAAAGATGTTGTCCCTTTCCGTGCTTGCTAGACGAGATTAAGCAGAGGTAAGAAGAGTTGAAGTGACTTGGCTGAGGACTCCCAGCAAGTCGGCTGGAACTAAAAACCTAAAACTAATAAAACCAGAGGTCATATTCTGATCCTGGTTACCTCCGTGCAGTCCCAGAGCCACTCTGTGGGCAGCCGTTATGTTTTGTCAGTTCTTTGAATCTAATTCTAGAAGTAAAACAAAGCTTCCCAATGATAAGGTGGAAAAATGGCAAAACGAAACCCTGTCGTCGACCTGATTGATGGTTCTTCCACTGAGATCATAACAGCTTCTTCAGAGACTTTTACAATCTCTATAGAAGTGCAGGAGGCACTGCCAATATCCGCAGATCATTGGCATGATAGACCGTAACGGCTTCTTCAGAGCCGTTCCGGTCTATCGTGTCAATGCGTACTTAGGGAGTCCTCAATGCATGGATCATTGACACGGTACTACATAACGGCTCCTTAGAAGCCATTACTGGGTATCAAGTCAATGCATACTTAGGGAGCCCTTAATGCACGGACCCACGCAAGTTGACTTGCTCTGAATACTAACAATCCTGTGGAAGAGTAGTTACTGCGTATGGCATTGAGGGAGATTATTAATACCCGCCTGCAAGAGCTCGACTCATGCACCACGCTCCCGGTGCCTTTATGGGAGAGGTAAGGATGGTCTTGAGTCGGAGCGCTGCCCATGAGAGTCTGAAATCCGTGAACTTCCCCTCCTCCGCTAACACTATCTTATTTCCTAAAATATGTGAAAAAAACAGCCACTCTCAATTTGAGACAGGAAAGCCAAGAGGCAGCCTAGGATGAAACATTTAGAGGTAGAACATAAAGCCTTGAGAGTAAGAGTTTGCGATGGAAATGCTGGCAAACCCTTACCTATGGACCACTAGTCCTGTCTGGTTTACCCCTCTCAACTACTTTGCTGTAGTTATCAAAAATACGATAATCCCCACAAGATGCTTAACATCAAGCTTGCAAAAACGACCCTCTCAAAGGAGAAATGCTTTGTTAAATATCCCGTCATCCAGCGAGGAGTTTGTCTGGATTTGTTGACCTGGTCCTTGGGGAACGTCAGCCGAGACTTTCCAAATCGCCACCGTGCCTCTGCTTCGACCCGCAAAGGCGCGTCCCCTTCATTTGGCTTCCCCCAGCCAAGATATCCCCGCGCCGAGTTAAAAATGCTTCTAGTTTGCTGTTGTTGATATTTTTCTTTTGTGTTCTGCTTACTGACTGACATCTGCTATCATGCTAAGCAGGTGTTCCTGTGTAAACGAACGTGCCCTGTTTGTGTTTCGCCATCCTCGCTACTGCGCACCCAAATGAGCAGCATGATTAAGAATCCTGTAAATTTTTGAAAGGAAACGGATGGCTGCCCTACTAGAACATAATTACACCGTTCCAACATCCGCAGCTCACTGCTGCAGCCGAGTTGGAGAACAGCAGAAATTAATAATATATAATAGCATCATTCTCGTAATTTATAAATGAAATAAAGTAGAGAGGAGATTCTGCTGATATGCATTTTCTTCTTAATTCTAAAAGACAAAGTATAGATTAGAATTTTACTGGGGTGAAACCTGGCCAGCAATATCACACTAGTTGCAAGTGTAGGACCTGATTCATGAGAGGGATTTTGCTTAGGGAAAAGAGCTAATATCTTTTATTGGACTAGGGGAAAAAAAATGAGTATACAAAGCCCTCTAAAGGCAGCTCCTGATGAAGGGGGGCAAGGAAACCTCCACAGATCGTCTACCTAGTTTTTAGCTTAATTCATTTGTAGGTATTGCAGGAAGTCTTTGCTGCACACTGCAGTTTTTTTCCCTGGCTAAAATAATACGCTATCACAGGTCGCCCCCTCGGAGAGGAGAGAGGATTAATCAGTTAAAGATGTTGTCTAATCTCCTATTTTGGTTGAAAAAAAGCAATGTTTTCAAAAACAATATTTTGAGCTCCAGAGATGTGCCAAAAGGAGCTGTACTGCAAATCACCGCTCGAGTCAAGCCTTGGAGTTGGTGCTTTAATTATGCCTCTCAACCCCGCTGAAAAAAAATGATACAACTTTCTGAAGAGGAAGACATATTACTTGTAAAGACTAAGCAGTATGACTTTTTTTTTTTTTTTTTTCCATTGCACATGAACAGTCAAGTTAGTTAAATGCTTTTTATTTTTCTTCCGTAGCTACCCAGATGTACTCGTCTGGGTGATGGCCCAGCTGATTTATACTTTTACTGGGATAAACTCGAACGGGAGAGTTACCAAAAGAACACAATAGCGTTTACTTACAGGTTAATTAGGGACATTTTTATAAGTTTTGACACTGTAGGACTCTAAAGAATGACAACTGCTTTGATGGAAAAGGTCAGCACGGGTTCCCCAAGTTTAACCCGGCGAACATGAATGTACACAGTGAGCCCAGGGAACTGCTTCTCTTTTAAACTAATGGGTATGTTTGAGTTGTATTCTTCTAAAGGGCCCCCTTAATAATTTGTTTCAGAGAAAATATGTGCATATACAGATTTATTTCATTAACAGGTATTTATTTAAGTGGGCTGCACTGTATTTAAATCTCTGAATAGTTTCCATTACTTCCACAGCTCACTTACTTCAAGTTGACTAATTTTAATAAGGCTAAGGTGCCTAGGGTCTTATTGAGTGTTCAATTTGATCAATATGGCTAAATTAAAATAGTGCAAAATATAAGCAAATGTACTCTAACAACTCAGTGAAAAATGTGGAGTGCACCAAACATTGATTAGTGTTCCACAGACATTAATTTGTTGTTTTAAGTACACTCATACCGCTCAGAAACTGCATCTCCCGCCAGCAGCACGCCCGTGCGGTCTGGGTATCGTGGACTCTCTTCTGCCCAGCCACCCCTGCACAACCCCCTCGGCTTTCCGGGCCTCGCACGCATCCGAAGGCACAATTTGGCTCTGCATCGTGCAGAAGCAGGTCTGCACACCCTGGTTTCACCAGCAGCCGGCCTGGTCCAGATCTGGCCCATTCCCGGAGAAACAGCGGTGCCAGCCCGCTGGCGGAGCAAGCCTGGAGCACACCTAAGGGAAGCAGAGGGAGGACAGTTACGATTATTTGCACGAGTGAAGACTATTTATATAATCATATCATTACGAATTTGGGGCTATACATCAATTCTACCCGTGCATTTTCAAGACAGGCACAGACTCTTAGGGAAGTGGTTATATGTACAAGAAGATATTCGTTTTTGCCCTCCCGTAACACCGCAATATTATTGTCATAAAAGATTAATGTCAGCCCCACCTGGTATTAAATTGCTTTCAGTAGCCCTTGCATTCATGTCTTTCTGCACAAGACAAAAACAGTTTTAAAGTAACTACGTGCATCTTCAACTCGAATTGCTGCTATTACTGGGTTACATTTTATTTTTCAAATGCCTTAGTTGTTGTGGTAGGTATTTTTTCCCATGGATATGGTGCTCTGAACGAGAACATGGTATCAGGAAACTTAATTTTAGGGCAGCAAAAAAGCATGCTTTAGAAAATAGGGTCTTATCATAGTCTTGTTCATAGATGTTGCACATGTTAATTATATGATTTTTTTTTTCCATACTCCAACAAAAAGCTGTATTTTCCACATACTAAAAATAATTTGGTTTTGTTTCTTTCTCTTTCCCTTCCTTTTTCTTGGTTAGCAAAAGCATGAGATTATCATACTTTGACATCCAATGCTTGCACAAACAGTTTTTAATGGTTTCTAAAAATACGACAATAACTCCTTTGCAATCATACTTTTACATCATTTTAAATGGTTTCTGATATCTTTCTTGGTTTTTCGGTAGTTTTTCTCTCTACCTGTAGTGTGATCTTTCTGCTTATCTTTAATCTCCTTGGTAAGTGATATTCACTGTAACAGTTCTTCCTTTCCTTCTTGATACCATCTTTTTCTACGTGGCCAAAAAAATAATGATTTCACATGAGCAGAAGCTCATTTCACGGAAGGTAAATCAGCAGTGTGTGTACAAGAAAGAAAGAAAGAAAGAAAGAAAGAAAGAAAGAAAGAAAGAATAAAAGAGAGAAATAAACAGGAGGGAGTTGAGAGAAATAAACAGGAGGGAGTTTATGTGTTAAAAAAAAAGCAACTTGAAAGCAAATGCAGTCACATTTAGGAGAAGTAAATTCTGTGAAGATGAAGTCAAATATGAAAAGCATTTCTCTAGTTTAAACTGACCAAATAGAGTTATAAACAGCAGAAACATTTGAAGTTCCCCTTTTTTAAATTAAAGCTGGAGCTTTAACTTCTTAACCTTCTACACGACAAGTAGAGCACACTGTGCAAAAACAGTTTGTAAGGCTGCTTAACAAACATCTCAAGTGAGGAGGGCCAGCACAAGTTCAGAAGAATTGACTTTTCATTTGTAGCTATGCCAAAAAAAATGCTTAGGGTTTTGGGGTTGTTTTTTTTTTTTTTCTTGTTTAGCTTTGGTGCATGACAATCTTGATTTTTTCCAGCATTTCACATGTTTAGAGTTTTCAATATCAAAGGTATTCCTCTCTGTAAACAAGTGTAAGTTTACCGAGGCAGCTTCACTTACACTCTGCCCTTGTAATCAGATGTGAAAATTACACCCTCCCTTTTGGCTACATGATAATTACACATTTCAACATACAAAGAATTGTCTCTGTTTCAGTTGCTGGAATGAAATAGCGAAGGCACTCGGGAAAATATATTATTATATTAAAGATCAGTGCCATAGCTGTTTTTAGTAAAAGTGAAGTTTGTAATCACAACTAGGATCCAGATACTTTGAGTTTTACATATACACGTATATACATGAGAGAGAGCGAGCTGTTAAGAATAAAATGAAACTAAGGTACCTCAGCACGGAGGGGTGAAACTGAGCTCATGTACCAAGGACCAGCAAACAGCCTACTCCCTGCTTAAATCTCACCCAAGCCCTATTTTGAGGGTGAATTTTACCCCGAAAGCATAATTTATTGGAAAGTTTAACAAAGTTTCTCTGGCTTTGTCTTGTTTTTCTCCTTTTTCTTTTTCCTGGCTATTCTGTTTCACTTACCTAGAAACTTAGCCTGAATTTCTTGTGCATCTATCGATTTCCTCGCAAATGCTGGGTGCAGAAAGAATTCAGAATTAAGCATTGCTCAGAAAGAGCTGTGGGAAAAAATTACATATGCAGCAAAACATGTTAGAGTTGTGTTTTGACAGTTTCATGACCAAGCCAAAAAATATACATTTTTTTTGTACCTGGCGCAGTTTCACAAAAATGTCCCCTCAGGGAATAGTCATTTTTTGTCAGAATCAACTGTTTATTTACTTAAAAATCTAAAAGTTTTGCCTTACATTAGAGGCAGAGTTGCTGAAGGTTAAAGTTCAACATCAGCTCGTTGCGTTGCCTTCACCGCAAAAGCATGGTTTGCGTCACCATAAAAGGGGGATAAAAGCATTAGCGCGGACACAGGACAAAATAAAAATGCCACGCGTTTTAAAAACAGAGCGGGTGAGGTTCGTCAGGTCTCTGGTTGCGCATCTGCAGCCATGCCCTGGCCCGCTCGCAAGCCATGGGCGACCACCTTGGACCTGCCACCACCGCGGCTGAACATGGTAGCAAGGGTTGAGGCTGGAAGTAATGGGTTTATCCAACGGAGTCAAAGCCTGGTAGGGGTTTGATGGTGGCAATGGTGTTGAGACACTTGCTATTGCCCGTGGAGATGTTCATCAGGCAGGGCTTTGAGTGTCCTTCAGCATCTGCGCCTTGCTGGGCTGGAGGGATAAAAGGGCCGTGGGTGGCTTCCCACCCCGCAGCCAGTACGGTGCACGCCATCGGAAGAAGTAGCCCAAGACAGACCTATTTGTGTCCTACTCCAGGAGTGCCGCCTTTTGTGTTTCTGCATCAAAACACTTTCGATGCAGAAAAAACTTTGTCCGGGAGTGCCCGCTCACGTGGGACTGTGCCCCCGCGGGCCATCCTGCCGCCCTGCCTGCCCGCGTCGGGGGTAATTCCCACTGCGCCCTGTGAACCCGGCACACGTGCAGGCATGCTCGGGATGTAGCCCCAGATCATAACCAAATCCTGAGATCACGCTAACAGGAGAAGATGTAATGACTTTTAAATCAATGGAATTGTACCAGTAAAGAAGAATCAGGTCTCCCACCCTGAAAGTAAGGGTTTTCCCACGGTAAAACTTGGTGCTCTCAGCAGAGAGGAGATTTTTTCATTCATTCTTACCTTTATCTGCATAGGTACACCAATAATTAATTTTTTTTGCCTAGAATCAGTTTATAAGATTGCAAGGGTAACAGACATGCACTGTGTCAGATGCTCTTTTACATATATATTTACCTTGACTGCAGCTCCAGACTGCTGGGACTGGCAGGCTGACCTTTCACACTGGCTACCGGCCATGTTCAGTGAATAATTTTGAAACAAATTTTTTATTAGGATTTTTAACATAACTATTTATTTGGGGAAGCAATTTGCATCGGGGGAAAAAAAAGAAACCCAAATGTAAATACAGATATCCCCAGGAGATTAAAAAAAATAGTCCAAAACGAATAGCCTAATCTAATTCACATAATGATCGTCATGTAATATATTCAGTGGGCCGAATCCTGCCCTCGTGGAGTGTCTCTGAAGTCAGGGACTCGATACACCTGTCTGATTTGAGTTTACCCTTCGTATTCCAGATACAAAAGGGGAGCAGCTTTTGTCTCTATGGTGAATAATATTTTGCAAATTAGACCTCATTTAAAAGGGAAAAAAAAAAAAAAAAAAGGCAATATATAAGGTGGGGAGGGAGTCTCTCCTGACTCACACTCACGGGGCGGAGGTCACAGCCGGAGCTGCTCAAGTAGGAAAGAATCGAGCACCGTACCAAAAAACAACGTGAAAACTGTGACTCAAACTGACGAAAAGGGAGTTAATCAGAGATAAGGACGGCTCTCCGTCCCTACCGAGCACTCTTGTTAGCGTGGCAGTTCAAGCTGGTCCTCCATCCTCGTTAACTTTGCGTTGGTCCCCTCGTTTTTATTCTCCGCTCCTTTTTCCTGCCCCTCTCGGAGACTGCGTGTTTCCCGTGACTGACAAGTCAATACTGGAGCCAGCTCCGGGCTGACGACCTCCGTGGGGTTATTGCTGGCCTAAACCGGGCAGGACTGAGCCCAAAGCGGAGCCGCCGGTGGGCTGCGGGAGGGTCGGGGTGCGGGGAGGTGGGTGAGGTGTCCCCCCGCCCCCGGCTCCCCACGGGGCTCCTCGGCACCGCGGGAAAAGTTCGGTCCCCACTTTTGCTGCCGTGCGGAGATGTGGGGTCTGCCTGGCCCCCGCGGCTTTTTAAACTGAGCGGAGACTAGCGGGAGCCCGGCTAACGTGCATATTGATGTACCCTGTAGCTTCTGAGACGATGAAAGAGCATCTTGCTTATTTCCACAACAGCGAGGTAGGAAATATTTACAGCGACCCCGCTTCGCTACCTGGGGAATTTCTCCCCAGGTGACGGAACGAAGCAACGTTTGACTTTTTTTCCCCAATGCAAATTAAAAGATAGACCCCAATAAACCAAAGTTGTTAGTCGGGGCAGCGATACCTCTTCCACCAGCACGCAGATATGATATAGCTTTAATTTGTATTCAACTTGTCCACTGGGGCTAGAAGATGGAGGAGCTATTATGAAACCTTTTTTTTTTTTTTTTTTTGAATTTGCTTTATTCACTGTTTACTATGCCGGGCTGACATGATATGATTTGTGCATTGCGGGGTCACAACAAGCTACTTGCAGGACAATTTGCTGAATCAAGAGGGTGATTGTGTCTGGTGCCAGTCAGTCGCAATTAGGGCCAGGATCAGGGAGGCCCAGAGCTTGTGTATCGTCTTGGGCAAACCTCATAGAAATCAGCTCACCTGAAACTAATTGTCACAACAGAGACCTTATGCAAATGAGCCCTAGGGTTAGCGTGGGAAAAGAAAAACTGTCGCAAAGATAGGTGACCTGCTGAGCAGGGGGTCTGTTGCTGGGGAAATCTTTGTTCAATGAGTTAAAAAAATGTTCGCATTGTTCCAAATCCAAGAAAAACGTAGCAGATCCTCTCCCTAAGAAAGCGTGGCGAGCACACTCATCTGAAAGTCCAATAAAGTGGCAGCCAGCTTTCGAGCCGGTAATAAATTGGAAGTCTTTATTCTTTATAAGGGCTGCAGCAGGAAAATGATTTTCCTTTGCAAAGGGGCCTTTAAAGTTTAGCTGCTCGCAGTTAGCCGGCGCTTAAAACTTCACCGTCTGTCGAAGCTTTCGCCTGCCTAACCTGTTGGATCTCAGCAGATTTCCCGACGTGAGGCTTTAGGAGCCGGGAAAAAACCCTCCCTCTGGCTCCTGGAGCTGCTTTGGGGAGGGTCTGGCGCTCGTACCACAGCGAGCCGTTGGGTTCGGAGGGCAGGAACAAACGGGGAGCAGATCCGTGGAGTTTCTCTCGTAGAAATCTCCGGGGATCTCCGAAGCTCTCCAACTTCGAACGTCTCCTTTCCCATTGCCTTCCCGAGCAGCGCCCGCCAGCGAGACGGGCAGGTCCGGGCGTTGGAAACATAATCGTGAATTAAGCACATTTAACGACAGGCTCATTGACGTCCGCATGCGAAAACGGCTGTTTCTGACATGCTTTCCCTCTCCCTTTTTCTCCTCTGCCTCCAGCCCAGGCAGAGAAAAGCATAATTTTCAGCGAGCGCATTACACAACATTTGTCTTGTTCACTCCTTCCTCTTTAACAATTTTTTATGGGGGTTGCTCAACACGTTCTAAAATAGGAATGGAGACGATATAATAAAGTGCTGAACCGATGATATACGCGGCAGTTTATGCTGTCAATGGCAAATTCAGAAGAAAGGGATGCAACACGCTCCAAGTGAAGAAATGTAAGCCCGTGCCCTATAAGCACGTAGAGCGGGAGGCAGCCAGGGTGTTTTTGCATGTAAGGCTTTTCCAAAGAGGTTGATGAGGACAGAGGCGAGATTAATTGCACTAAAAGATACTGGACAAATTTCAGAGACACGAGCTGCTTTGCGCTATCATCGGAGGCAAAAGAATAGTTATTTTGTTTGGTTAATAATTAGAGCTGCGCTTTCGATGGTGCTGTTTTGAAGGGGTGAAATGTAGACGGTATCAGATCAGCAAGTTTGGAAATTAACTTCCTCCTCACCAAATATCATGAAACAAGGATGGCTTAAAAGTAATGCAGATTAATCACCAACTTTTTTTTTTTGATCTCTTTTGTCCCTTTACCACTGTCTGAAATAATTTCCACAAATAGGAGACGTTTCACAGTGGGTATGAAGTGCTCAGCTTTCACTCATCAAACTTTAATCGGAACTGCATTTTAGTTTTTGAATAAAGAACACTTAAAAAATTTAGATGCAAATTATTTTGCATTATTCATGCTCTAAGTGTCCTTGTAGATTTAAACACTTCTGAGGCCACCTTGATTCAAGTAATTACCTAGGCCCTCACTGCTCCATCATGAATAAGGTATTTTGTACAAGTAAAGTATGCACCCGATGAGCTTTTAAAGTGGCTTTACACTGAACTTGTGTATTGCTTCTCGTGCATGAGCGATTCGAACATGCGTCGCAATCTGTCTCAGGTGGGAAATCCTGGCAGAGCATCCATGAGTGACGGAAGGAAGCCTACCAGCCTCGGCGCACACTATTTCTTTGTCTTCGCAGAAGAATCGCAAAGTGGTTCTCTCGCTCGAGTCTGGTGGCTCCTCTTAAAAGTCTGAGGAAGCAGTAGCTGCTAGCAGGGAAAGAAATGACAGTCATTTTCCACTTAACCCTTCGTTTCCCACCCCGGCCCCCCTTCGCCTGCTGCCTGGGCTCAGTCACTTAAGGCGCTCGCATAGGATAATATAGGTCTTTCTACTTTTATGTAGCATTGTACATCTGCCTCCCCATCTGTCCGCTCAGCCTCCCTCACGTACCAGCGCTAGGTACCACCTGAGCAGGGTTTTTCACACAATAGAGCCAGCCCGGCGCTGAGCATCGTGGCTGAGAGCTTCTCCCGACAGAAGTGGTTGTCGGAGGGCGAGCTAAACGTATATCTGCACATATATCGTCAGCGAAACGAGCTCGCGAGAGTTAAATTTAATTGGCTGAATCTCGTGGTTGGCGTTTGTTGCAAAGTGCCCATGTTTTTTTTTTCTTTTCCAGCTACATTGCTTTGAAGAATTATAGGAATTTTATGATGTGCTATTGGAGTTCCACTGGCAGAGATTACAGTAAAGGGGTTAAAGTTGGTTTATGTTAAAAAAATTATGCAGAAACCAATAAAAATAAACACACTCCAGTAGACTAAACTTGCTGGGCTTTTAGTTTTAGCTTAACAATAGAAGTTTAGACGAAACCCAACATTGCAGCTTTTAGAAAATTAGTTGACACTCACGGTTGATCATCTTTACTACACAGTGGTATAATTAATATTTAAACATTCTAATAATGCAGCTTGCTTTGCATGCACTTTTCAGCCCCACAACAGTATATTTTATCAGGAATACTGCTAGCATTTTCTTAGGTAATGTCATTTTTTAAAGTTATATTTAAAATAGGATATTGGCTTCTCGCTCAGTGCAAAAGAAATATCAATAGGCCAATAGGCAGGCTTCATACGTCAGCTCGTGATTAAAGCGCGTCTTTACTGAGGACAATAGAAAATATATAAAGGGCTACTTCATTGCCATCATCATAAAATAAATATACCCAGAGACTATCGGTTTAGAAAACTGTCTCGATTTGTTCATTTTTCTTCACGCTATCTATAATAAGAGGAACTTTTAATATCTAGCTACAGTGCAAAATCAGGCAGTGACCCACAGATCCGTGAAATACTGCACCTCTGACACCCACTCATTTAGAGCCATTAATCACCAACTAAAGAAGTCAGGGAAGTAAAAAAAAAAAATTAAAAAAAAAAAAATCAAGCAGGGAGTTTTCACATGAGTGTTGTTGGGGTTAAGGCTTCTGTCTGCTTGGCAATTTAGTAAAATGGCAAGAAATCATCAAAATGGAAAAGGACTGTGCTGGTTTATTTACTTAGGAGAGCCCTCTTCCTCTTCCAGTCGAGGTGGGAAGGAGAAGTTGTTTCAGGTGCTTTGCTCATCAGCTTAATCCCCCTGATTAGTGCAAGGTGCCCTTTATTCCCCATCTTACAACTTCTAGCAAGACAGGCTTTGAACTGATTTGGACTCTCTTGTGAAGCTTTTCCCTGCAGCCTTTCACACGCATGGGTCCTCCCGAAGCCAGGCAGAGAGTTGGTGCTTGTGTGGCTATTATTAACCACCATGGATGTGTGGGCACGGCTGGCAAAAGCCATCCCCATGGCTCCTTTGGGCTGATCTGTGGAGGGGAAAAAAAAATTAAATAATATGCCAGCAGATCTTACACACCCATTTTGGCTGCTGTGTGATGCAAAGAAGATCTCCCGAGTTTCCCAGCTGGAGAAAGTGTCCCGCAAACTGAGCTCCTCGCATAGCTCCCAGCCTTGGAGGTACTTAGTGGTGTGCCATGGGGGGTGTTTTTTTTTTCTAGGAGAAGGGTTTTGGGGGACGCGGCATCAGGTGGGGCTGCAGTGGGTTGTGAAGGTGCCTGAAGCTCAGCTGAGAATCCTGCCCTGGGTTTTGTCATGTTTCATTGCAAGCTTGAAAGCAGGCCCATTTCTATTAATGCTGTTAATAAAAGGCATATGTTTTGTCAAGCAAAACCGCCCTTTCATTAAAATGGAGCATAATTTCATGGGTTTTTTTTTAATGTTGGTGCAAAAATAGCCATTTCCCTAACATGTCCCAAAATGCAAACTCGGAGTGTGTGCGCAAAATTTCACCAAGCCACAAATATTTTCATGCTAAATACCACTAAACGAAAATGCGCAGCGTCTCACCGCTGTAAGCTAGTCCTAGGGCCTCAGCCTAATTGCCTGGGAGGCAATAGGAGTTTTTAATTTACTTAAAAAGTAGCAGAAACGGGCTTTAAAAATTTTGTGTGCAGTGACCGTATGACTGACGCCGCAAGATCCATAGCATGTGTGAAAATAGATTGCATATTGCTGAGAGCTTTCTCCGGGCTCTGCCATAGATTCCCTGCCATCACGTGCTCCTGCGAAGAATTTGGGGATAGGGTTTTGATGGAAGACGTCGCAGCGCGTAAAACAAAGTCGCCTTGTGCTGGCAAAGGGCGCGTGGGAGCTGCCGTGCCGTATGCGCGCCGTCCGTAGGGCAGGGGCGGGAGTGGGAGTTTTAAGGAAACAGATCAACAACAAATAGAAAGTGCTTAAAAATAAGGCCCTAACTTCCAGCCTTGCTGTACCGCGACCGATGCGTGTCGTTCCGGGTGAGAGCTGCTCCGACTCTTACTTTTCAAGTGAAAGTAACACCGGGAGATGCTGCGATGGAAACGTTTGTGTCTGAGATGGGAGCAAACTGCCTCCCATGGTTTGGCTTGCTCCTTCTTTATCAGGTTTTGTTCAGGAAGGCGGTTACACACACCTTGGCTGCAAGCAACCGAAAGAGCGTGATCTATTTTAAACCTGCTGCTGAGGTGGTAAAGAAGAGATAAGTCAAAACCTAGCTGCTATCTCGCCTGTGTGTGTGACAGATATGTCCAGAAATGGGTAAAATTAAAAGCATTTTTCATATGCTAATAGCAACCTGGATGAGGGAAAAAATACAGGGAATGGAGCAGCAAAGTCAAGAGCTTTCTATCACAAGTATATTTCTCCCATTACCTAAATTATAGGACTTCTTTCCCCAAACTGATATACATATTTTTACTGCGTTTAAAAGAAAATTCTATAGTAGAGTTTGATTTCAGCATCAACCTTATGGCAGCCATGTGGGAGTGAGATTATGGGACATGTGGAACAAAAGTCTTCCAGCCAGAGGAGGCCTTCTGAGCATAATGATTCTTATTTAAATTAGTCTATGTTTTATTACTCAGTTGGGGAGGGGAGAAGGAAACCAAGGAAAAGAATATTTCTTTAAAACCACGGTCACCTGAATTGTAGATGAAGAGAAATTAAGTAGTTTTCAGCCCGTAAAATGGACAAACATTTTCACATCATAATAATAATTTCAAGCAATCCTCAATTTTATTTTATTTTTTTTTTTAAATTTTACATTTAATCTTGTTTTTCCTGTTGGCATGCCTGCCGATTCATTTGTAAATGTGCTTTAAATTCCTTTGTATATTACAATGAATGCCACCTCTTTAAACGCTCTTAGTAATTTAGCGAACTTCTTTGCCAGTGGGTGAAAGTACAGTATTGTACATGCATAAGAAAAGGTACATTCATTATGCTTCACGTATGAAAAGGTATATTAGGAACGGTTTTGCTTAAAGTGGAGGGGTGAATGGAGGAGCCCCTGATCCATCATAGAGCTTTTGCATGTGTGAGAATGTGTCTCTGTGAGCCCAACGTCCAGAAATGCTGGTCAGGAACCTGCCGGCAAATGTGTGCCTGTGAAACCTGAGAAGATTTATAACAAGTAGGTAATCGTTTCAGGGCTAGGAGAGGGGAGCGGGAGCTAAGAGCTCACACTGGGGCCGAACAGGAGTTCTAGGGACAGAGAGAGAGACAACTTGGGAGTCTGGTTTCTTCCATCTTCCTCTACAGCTGTCACGAGGTGCTGTGCTGCATGATGGGAAAAGGGTTGTGCAACGAGTAGGCTTGAGATCCTCTTGTGATTTTTTTTTT
>VXBL01009093.1:1564871-1579446 GCA_013400195.1 Aramus guarauna | reverse complement strand
TTTTTCTCTTTGAGACCAGCTCTGCATAACAAGAATTCACAGACAGTCGCTCTTCAAAAGTGTGCGGCCAAATCCGAAAGTAACAAAGGAAGAACACCTTAAAATGAGATGTGTAATAAGGACGCTTGCTCAGAGCCTTGTGATTAAAAATGGGACTAATTTTTTTTTTTTTTTTCAAAGGGAAGGGACACAACCCAGGCTATAGGAGAGAAAAGCAGCTTAAATGGATTATTTAACAAAAAGCAACTTATAGCTCCTAGATAGTGACCTACATTCGGCACACAATGATGATGTTTTACGGTGGTGATAGGGTTAATAACCTAACATCATTCATGTAGTGTTTTTTGAAAATTGAATTTTACTGCTACAAAGTAAATGTAACAGCCCTCTGGAGACAATATTACAGGCACTTTATTGTTTGCTAAGCTGATGTCATCTTTCTACGGACTGACTTTAAAACAAAGGCAGAACATTTATTACAAATATCACTGTGTGAAAGGAAATCTACTGAAATATTGTTTAGAAGGTGGACTGATAAAAATGTATTAATACTTGGCTTTGATTATCTGCAAAGTTATGCCTGTGGAATGCTTTCTCGCGTGATCTCTGCTCAACAGAAATGTTCATCTTGGATATTACACCTACTTTTATTTTAATGTTATCCATCTCGGGGCATGTGTTACTTTTAAAACATGTTTTATAATCTACTCTACAGCTCATTTATAACTCTTTGCAGTTTCTTTGTAAGAATGTAAATGAGGTTTTGATCAAGACCTAAAATATTTCCCTTCAAAGAATTTTCATGTAAACAGGGCCATGTCTTCCTTGCTGAAATCACTGCAACTGCTCACGTGAGTAAAACCAATGAGACTTGGCCTTCTCTTAGGGACATGGTTTGGCTCTGATCTGCCTTCTGCTGTGAGGTCTTCCCAGTGACCGTGGTCCATGTAGGTTACGGACCCATTAAGGCCAGTATTTTCCATCCTGGATCCCAGTCAGGCGCCTACATCAACGTGTCCCAGTGTGGGGAAGACGCTGGAGGCTGGAGATGCAGTGCCCACAAGTTACGTGGGTTAAGCTGCGTGGCATTCAGTCCTTGGAGAACCACGCTGTGTGCTTTCATACAGAGTCTTAATGAAATCACCAGGTTTGAAAGCTGGCTGTAGATGACCCTGAGCTTTGAGTTTTATCATTCCCATGCAGCCTTTCTAAGTAGGTTTCAAGCGAGCAAAATACATTTGTCCCTTTTGAGAAAGGCAAACGAGTCATTTGCAAATAATTTAATATCCATTAAAGTTTAAGTTTCCTTTGTTTCTTCACTCTGCAGAGTAAATCAATGACCATCTCAAAGTAATAAGTACAATGAGGGAAAATACATTTTCGTGTATCACAGTATCGCTGTTGTGGTTTTTGCAGGTGAAGCATAGAAAGATGTGAACAGCTTTATGAGGACAGGTGTCTAAGCAACTGATTAGCTCATCTGTGTTGAAGGAAGACAGCAAGAGAAGTGTAGGAAAGAGGGACAAATTTAGAACGTGAGTAGTGGAGCTAGCAGTAAAACTAGTAACTTAGTAGGAGTCTGTGATATTAGTATCACTTCTGAAGTCTGTGTACGTGTAATGCACTTTGCAAAGGTGGACATCAACCTACGCTCCCAAGCAGAAGTTTATATTCATAGCCCCTTGTTATATGTTTAATGCTGACAGGTTGTGGCAGCTTCTATCAGTGGGATTAAAACTGGCAATCGGACGATAACAGTTTACTTTTAATGTCCTCAGAGCAAAGTTTTCAGATTGCCAACAGTTATCAAAGGGTGTCTTGCCTGCTTCATTAATGCTAATATTCTTAGATGTTTGAATATGATTTTGCACGTCAAGCCAATCTATCTGGCATACCGCTGGACATCCTTTGACTGGTGCTGTGTGGCATTTTTTGTTTGATCTTTGGTGTTGCTCAGATAAATTTAATCCTGACATAAGCAATACCCATTCTGACATCAGTAGGATCTGCACATAGGTAGAGCAGGGACAGCAGGCTCTGCTGGAATGTTGGAAAACAGTTCGACTGTTTAAAAATATAATCAAGAACAGACTATTAACCTTTGGCTTAACTGAGAAGTGGAGGTTTATCTTAACGTGACTGAACACAAATGTCCTTGTGTTCCTTTACAAAATACCTTTTAGGGCCTTTCTTCAGAAATGCTGAATGGGTCTGACCCAAATCCCACAGAAGTCACCTCAATGGCTTCCAGGTTAGATGTCCCAAGCAACCTCTTCAGCCAAGGCTTGAGCCAAGCCTAAAACTCAAAGGACTTAAAAGATGAAAGGTCTCTGTGTGGAGGATCAGACCATGGCTTTCTCTGACAGATTTTCTTTTCTGTAAGAGTTGGAGGGGAAGGATGGAGCGTTCCTGTCTCCTGGTGTCATTTGGTGCTTCCCAATGAAAATCAATTAACTTGTGGCTGTTGATGCCAGCTCTGAGTTTGACTCACATGGGCCACTATTCCCAAGATCTGCAAGAGAGCTATATATAACTACAATATATAATGGTTGCTATTAAATGGATGCACTAGACATCTCCTTTCTGTCTCATGTACTACAATTGTTTCAATTGTTTGAAGTCGAGTGCCTTACGCCGCTGAGAAAGAAGTCTCTGTAATGTCTCCCACAGAAGATAAGGCCAGTTGTAATGAAAATAAAGGTGATTCTTTATTCAAACCCAGACACAGACAGGACCCTGTAGTTTTCTAGCTGCTCAACTGGAATAGTGCAGCCCTAATGCTGCTGTGAAGGGGTCTAAGCACTGGCCTGGAGCTTGTATTGCTGGAAAAGAGCTCCAAAACACGGAGCAAATGCACACAGAAAGGGAAAATAGGTACCTTGGTTGCGGAGGAAATGTTGAAACAGCATGCCAGGTTATACAATTAGCATTTCTTCATTATTTTAGTTGTACTCGAATTCAGAAAAGGTTTGGGCTTAAAAAAAACCCAACATCCCAGCAGCAACAATGGGTATAATCACACATTTGAACATAAGAATTAGTTTTATGCGGCGCGCTAGAAAAACCAAAATCTTGAGGAGCACTTTCAGAATAACCAGAGAAAAATAAACCGTTCCTTATGTCAGTCTTGTTAGAGAGGGATTAAGAAACTGGCAATTATTTTGGCGACCTTAATTGTTGCTCTGCAGGAAAATATGTAATTAGAGCACGTTCGCAGGCCTGCACACCTGCAGCACATCCTACAGTATAATGTCAGCTTTCAGTGCTTGCTGGTGCCAGGTTCTATCACAACCAGGCACAGTGATGCTCTGAGAACATTTCGGACTCGTGTAATGTAGCTTCTGTGTATGAAAGAAGCAGGCATTTACACTGCCATACAATGGAGTGCATTACTGCAACACTGGTTTCATTATTTTCCGACGCCTACCTTCAGCACTGCTCTGGTTTACTCAGTTTGAGGTTTTATTGTTACGGTATAATAGTCCTGTACATTTCTGAAATTCCCTTATTATTCAGCTTATTAATACAGTACTGGCTTGATTATCAGGCTGCAGTTGTGAAGGGGAAGATTCAGCGTGCTAGCGAAGTCAGAAGCTGGGTAAATTCCTGGTATAATGAGAACAATTGTTTGACGTGTTTTAGCCCGGCTCTCTGTGTGCATATAGCCGCGGATGCCAACGTACATATGTGAGTGCACGGGGTGCGTGTGCCTAAAAAGAGAGTGAGAAATGTTGGAAGACGGCTTTTAATTTTTTGACAGAACAGGGGGGAGGAAAAAAAAAAAAAAAACAACCCACCCCTCTTTGCGACGCTCCTTGCCTTTGCCTTTTTCTTGCGTTGCTCCTCTGGAAAACTGGAAAGCGAGTTAAAATAAAGGCGCAGTAGAGGGAATAGCTGTCTTCCAGCTAAATTCAGTAATCTGGCACGCTGATAGTTAACAGACTTCTCCCCCTAAGGGAGATACACTGTATTTTGCTATCTGACATGTTGTCATATATAAAGAAATCAATTGGTAATTAAATGATGCACCTTGTGAAGATGACAAAAGGCATTTGGTTGCGAAAAGAGAACTGGGTTGTGAGGGGTTTGTAATGAAGGCCTAATGACTATTCATAAGAGATTTTCAGTCCGTTGATCCACTTGACTGGAAAGTTCTGCCCTGGAGAGTTAGTGCTGTCAGATTCTCTCACCTCAGAAAGCCGCCGCGATCGACGGTGTGGAGTATGAGCGAGAAATTATCTAGTTGTTGCTTCAGGCCTGTCTTAGGTCACATGCAGAAGGCACACATCTGGCTTCCTGTAGGTGCAACCTCGGGACATAAACTTTGACTAATTTTTAAACTATAAATATGTAAGGCTGACACTGAATAAGTTACCTTTTATTCATGTTTTCATAAATTTTTCTAGCACGTTAAAGCCTTTTGTGGAGCTACCATTTTGGACTTTTCAGCTTCTGCTCTTGTAACAATTTCATTTTCCTTTCCTCCAACAAACGGCATGTTAAGAAATTCCTGTGGCGCATATGCTGCCCATGTTACCTCCCGTCTTCTCGCCTACAACCGATGGACCAGCCAGGATGGTTTTGGTAGGGTCACCTACAGAGAGGACCTGGTAGAGATGTCAGGAGGCATTACAGGGTTGCAACACAGATTTTGCCCACAGTGGAGCTTTTTCTTGGTATGTATTTCTCCGGTCACTAGCACTCAGGGTAACTGTACCAGACCATCAAGAGTTTCCTCCTCCAAGCTATATCCTCATCTTTTCCCTTTACAAGACATCCCTTGGATGGGGATTTCTTGGAGGTGGCACACCAGGAGGCAGATACCCACGGTGTCCTAGTTAAACCAAGAGCTGCACCCTAATTGCTGAGGCTACAGAGATGAGCACCTTGTACGCATCCATCTCTAACACTGCACCCTCTTGAGTGACTAAATCTCTCTCTAGCAAGTGGTATTTTATAATTAAAACTGAAAAGGAACAAATTGATTTCAGGAAGCTATTCTGGAGTGCGTAGACGTGTCCCTACGCCGATCAAATCCAGCACGGCTCCTGGGTGAGAGCCCCGAGCTCTGTACATGTTTGCTTTTGAAAAGTGGCCATCCACCTTATCTTATCAGGCAGCTCACCTTATCAAAGGTAAACATATTTACCACCTCGTTAAAGGTTCTTTGCACCGGCACTTGAAAGCAGTATTTGTGGACAAAAACCTGTCAAAGTAATTGTTTAAGGGGGACAGGAGGACATTATGGCAAACTTTGGAGGTTTCAGTCTGTCAGTAGTGGAGCAGCAAAGTAATTCAATACATTATGCATATTTGAGATGGCCTCGTTGGTGTTTCCTTGTGTATTGTGGTTACTGAATTTTGCTGATGTGTTTGCTGGAGCTGACAAGGTAGACCAAATGAATGGACAAATGCCAAAAAAACAATTATGTTTATTAATGTACATTGATTGCTTGTTTAGGGTATAAAACAAATTAAAAAATACATTAGTATTTAAACCTTCTTTTTATAGCTAGCCTAATGACTACACGTAATATAGTGTCTAGTAAAGGACAATCTACAGTACCTATAACTCCTGGCTTTATTGTCATATTATTTGACTTGGATTTAAAAGGATGTTTCTCTTGTCATTTCTTTAAATGACAATCTGTTGTTTTTTTTTTTTTTTTTTTTTTTTTTTTTTTTTTTTTTTGTTTGGGTTTTTTTTTTTTGTTTTTTTTTTCTTTTTTTTTTTTTTTTTTAAATAATATATAGGCCTTAAATCAACTCGTTAAGGCCAGAATCAGCTATCCTCATTTCCTTTAAAGCCAACATTGACCTCGGCTGTGAGCAGCCTCTACTTTTTGCCACCAGCCTGCCCACACGTCCTTGGCTGCAGTGGAAACCTTGGTGGTGCCCCAGCCAGTGCAGGGAGATAACCTGCCCCAAACCCAGCACCTTCCATCCACCCTGCCTTCCCCAAGGAAGGACAATTCCACAAGGAGACGAGGCAAGCCCAAACCTTTACCCGTATTCACTGGTTTTGTCCCCATTTCCACTATCCCAAAGTGTCCAGGAGGCACAATGTTGCCAGCAGCTTGACCCCTTTGGAAGAGGGGAGGCATGTGCCTGGTCTTCCCCCTCTTCAGCCCATTCCCATGTGAGTACCCAAGACCCACCACACCTCCACCATCAAAATGCAGCATTTAATGGCGGGGGGCTGACTGACACACAGGAGAGGGGTCTGGGTTTACATCCCAGTATTGTTTATGGCACAAGAAGCTGCTAAATAATTTTATGGTATCTCTTTTAAGTCTGGGCAAGAAAGTTATAGTGCTATAAGTTGAGGGCAACATCATTCAGTATGGTCTTAGAAGTACTGCCAAATAGCAAAGTGAAAGCCATAAAGTAAACATGACTTAGCGACACCTGGACCTTTCAGGTTTTATAGCAATTGTTTATAATGTTGGACTGGCCTCTAAGATATGTCTGCAGAAACGGTGCTGGAGCTTTATTTTACTTAACTTGCTCACTTTTTATGTTCTACCCAGGTTCCACCCTTCGTTATTTGCACTCATTTAAGGAGCCCTGCTTTCTTCCCTTGCTCTTTTTCTTGGCTTTTTATTCACTAGACGAAGCAGTAATGTAGATTTAGCAGTACAGTTTCCACATTTAACATGTGTCTTTCAGAATTCCTCAGCATTATCAGCGCGTGTGGCTCAGAATGTGGCTCCAAAAGACATTTTTGCCATTTTTTGGGTTCTCTTCTGAAAAGAAAAGTGGAGATACCCTTGTCTCAAACAGCAGCAGCCAAGATTTAAAAAAAAAAAAGAAAAAAAAAAAAGGAATTAATTCTGAATTCACAAAAGTTCCCATAAAATGTTTTTTTCGCTGCTCTGTTGGAAACTCTTCTCATACAATGCCCCTATAAACCTACCTCGGTACTACCAGGCCCTATTGGAACTAATGGGGCTTGACAGTTCTTCAGTTAAAAATTATACATGAGGGTCACTTTCCCTTAAATTATCTATTGTATGCCAGCTGTTCACAACTACAATGGTCTTACTTTCTTCCCATTGCCTAAAATGGTTAGCTTCACTGCAAAGCTGTCGCGACTGGTACTGTAGATAGCTTTTAAAGGCACTACTTCATCTTAAGCAACACCTTGATGGCACTACTAATTTCAGATAGATTTTTATCAGTTCCAGGGAATGTTTGGAGCGTTGGTTTTTCTTGTTTCGTGTCACAACACTTGAGTTATATCATAATTTCTCATTTGCTGTACAACTTTATTCTATTTTTATGCTTCTGAGTGATGCTGCTTTAAGTGCCCATGAGTGGTACTTCCGGACCATGAGCACTATCAGAGGCAACCTCAGGCAGATAAAACTCCTTGTCTTTTTGCTGGGGAGGGGAGAAAGGGTCATCGTCAAGTGCTGGGTTTTTTATCTTTTTTTCTTTCTCCCCTCTTGCCTATTAAAACTGAAGCTACCGCAGCTTTTTTCATGAAGGGAGACTACACTTGGGTCATGCTTATTTTGGAATCAAAGCCTTCATCCCCAAATGCTTCTCATTACTTGCTAAAGTCTGCAGTGGTCATCTTTGGGCTGTAATTAGAAAGCCTGACACTTTTAAAGGATGCCTGTAGAATGAAATATTCCTCAAAGGTTTTTTTTTGTTTGTTATTTTTTTTTTTTTTTTGGTCCTGATTTGAAAATGAAAAGCAACTAACTTTCCTGGTCTGCTTGGTACTTAAATAAACCTGCCACCCTGATTTCCATACGTTAATGAATAGCGCAAAATACGTGGCAAAGGTTTATGCTCGCACTCTTTCCTGCCTTATCAGGGGCATTCCTTTTAATTATAAGATAAGTGTGATTTAGTAGTTATTTTTGCAACCTGGCAGAGCTACCGCATCTGTAGCGGTGTTTGATTTTTAGCATAGGCTAGCTTTGCGACGACCCGCGTTTTCCATACCTCTGGGCAATTAAGAAGCCTACAGCAACACAACTAGTTGCAGCCGAAACCTGGCACAGCCGCACGTTGATGCTTATCACTAATTTATTTAAAAACCCGGCCGCTGATCCACAGGCTGTGGCAGCTGGACAAGATCCCGTATTGGTTGCAGTTACACGTTTCTCCCGCTCCATTATGCGATCTTTCAGGGGTTGGGTGCATTAATATGCAACTGTTCTGTTTTCTTTCAGCTGGCTTGTAAACTCTTTAACCAGTCGAACAGAGTTTGCAATTGTTGCGGGGTTGAGTGGGTGGATAGGAGCCGGGGCTGCAGCCTTGTCCAGTTGTAGATAGAATAAAATTGACAATGATGCAATGGAGCTGGCATCTGGACAACTCCGTGGGATGAATGGCACTGCTCTCGCAGTCCCTCCGGTGGTTGTACGCCTTGTAATAGCTAGCGTAGGAAGGGTGGTGAAAATTGATATGCACTATTACTACATGTATAAAACTTAACACTGGGGCCATAGCACAGGTGGGGGGTTCCTGTTTATTGATTTTTATTACTCGGTTAGAACATACGGCTAATGCTTTTATACTCCGGGAGCTCTGGGAGTGCTCACCTCAGGTAATAAACCTCTCTGTACTTTGCAGTAGTTCACAATTTACATGTGGGTTTACGTTCCGCTATACAAAGTCATCCCTCTCCCTTTTGTAATACGCGGCTGGGAGGGAAAAGAAAGCAACTTATAGCGTTTATTTCGAATTTTGAAAACTGTCCGTTCCTGCGATAGAAATGGTCCCTTATTCTAATTACTCATATTTCCAAGAAAATTAGTCACACAAACTTATGTTATGTGTTGTCTCAGAGGTTGAAAGCAAATTAGGTTTCCAATAAGACAGTACATCAAACAAAGTAGCATGTTCTTGATGCAGATGACTTTTTTTTAGAATTATGGTTGGACACTTTTGGCAGACAGATTGTCTTTTACTCTATCAAAATGACAGTTTCTTTTGTAACTGCTACATTCATAATTAGAAGGAGAGAAGCAATCTGCCCAATTTAATATACTAAAAGAAGTTTAGTGTCTTGTGCTAGTAATTTCATTATTTTAAAATATGAATTAATTGTCTTAAAATAATATTGTTAGAAGTATAACTAGTAGGATTATGGAGCTAATTCTCTTCTTTAAAAAAAAAAAAAAAGAAAAATCAAAGCTCCTATTAATGCACTTCAGGCTAGATTAGGATTTTAGTTTTATATCAGGTGTTCGGTTTGAAGATTCAGGGGAACAGGCTGGAGGCGGGGGAAGCAAATCCTTAATGCGAAATTCCTCCGTACAAACCCCGAGTTCTCCCAGGTTTACTGTAAGCTTGCAAAGCTTAATTCGGGGTAATGAATGAGGAGAAGTAGATGGTTTAGCAGCCTGGGAATAGAAGAAAAGGCCTTTCACCTCGGGTTCATGCCGTTTCCTCGGGGAGCTCGGTGCCAAACGGGCTGCCTCTTTATTTTTTGGGTGGTTGTTAGAGGAGTTTCACACACACAGTCCCCGAGCTTGCTTTGTCCCTGCTGTTGATATAATGGTTATTCTAGAACCCAAAATTGTGCCAACTTGCAAAACGCGAGGTCTCCAGTCCCCATCAAAATTTGCAGGTGTAAGACGTAAGCCAGCAAAAAAGGCCTTGAAAAACCCTGATTTATACTTTGTTCAGAAACAACATTAACCTTGAAAGTTTAACTTTCTCCCATGAAATCTGATCCCGACGTGGGCCACGCTTTGCATTTCATTAGAAGAGTGGATAACTTGAAATTTCAAGTACGTTCTTTTTTTCTTTTTTTTTTTTTTTTTATTAAAAATTCATCTTGTCTTTTTCACCTTGAGGTAGGCACCGGCTGAAACCTGAACCCACTCAGGAGCAACCGAAGGATGTTCAATAGCTCAAAGCAAGGAGCTGAGGGTTTCGGGCAGGTACCTGGTGCAGGAGGGAGCACATCCTCGGGGGTAACGGGTGTGTGTTTTGGCACGTCAATTAGAGGCTGAAGCCATCCTCTCTGGCCAGGTAGGAGCCCCGCCAGCGAGGGAGCTGGGGTAAGAAAGGAGGGTGTCTTTCCTCCGGTAGTGAAGGGGTGCTGGAGAACTGGGCTGCTGGGGAGGCTGTGACTGGGGTGCAGTTTTTCACACCACATTTAAAAAAAAAAAATAAATAAAAAAGAAGGAAAATACAGGAGATGGAAAGAAAGGGAAAATGCTTGAAGGCTTGAGGTCTGAAGCCTCACTCCACATCCCTTATTTTACCTCTTAACCACGGGCAATACCTCTGAAGTTTATATACTCAAAACAACAAAAAAAAAAGATGCATTTTTAACAGAGAGGTTTCCTCTGTCAGGAGGGTCCCTCCTCTTGCTGCTCTTCCCTTTTGCACGGTATCAGCCGAGCCCTTGCCCTTTGCCATCAGCTCCATAGGAAAACAGCTGCAGAAAGCCTTATCCCAGTCGGAATAAAATCATTATGACACAGCAAACCCAAACATGACGTGTGGTTTCAACAGCCTCTCGTGCCCAGCGCTGCGTTTCCTTTTGGCTGCGAGGATAAGGTTGGGGACCAGCCTAATAAGAACATTTTGGCTGACCGTGAGGCACATGTAGATAGGACAAACTTTGAGCCATTTTAAGCTCAAAGTCTGGTAGGAAGCAGGCTCCGGAGGTGGTGTTACTCCATGTGCACACACACACTGGCAGCCAGTAGTTTCTCATGTGCACGGCAACAAAAATCTGTGCTGAAAGAGCATCAGTTTCAACACCAAATGGAGTATTTCTAGTGCTGCAAGGCGTGAATTTTGCCCTCTTTTGCATTGATCGAGATATATTGAGTGAGACACCTGGTAGGAAGGGGAAAAAAAAAAAAGGACAATAGGCCGCAGGCACCCTGTGCTGGATGGAGGGGCGGCCAGAGGAACATGGCTCATTTTTTGCTTCCCAGGTGTCTCGCGGAGGAGTAGGAAATAGCAGGTGAAGAGTTCTGGGGGAAACCCCGTGCGGGGGCATGGCTGGGGCCAACCTCCCCTCGTCCTCCTCTTCCTCTTCCTCCTCCCCATGGCACCTCCTGTTCGCTCCCGACGCAAGCGCGCGACTGCGCTGCTGATGTCAGCGCTGGTGCCGGGATGAGCGTGGCTGTTAGCTGCTGCTCTCTTGATGAAGGTGAGCAACGACAGCCTCCCGGGCAGTTAGGAGTCCCTGTCTCCGCAAAACCCAAGGAGGACACCATGGGCACGCAGAAGGCATCTCTCCAGCCCCAGGACGTCGTCCCTGCCATGTTTTCAAGGCTCACACCGAGCAATGGAAGCTTTAGAGCTTGTTAGAAAGGACAATCAGATATTTTTTTTTCCCCCGAACAGAAAATGCTGGTGGTTTAGATGTATGGGTCACTGCTACCTCTCCCTCTAATACTTTCTGCTCAATACATACCAAAGGGGAGAGCAGTCCGAGGCAGGTCTGTCCTTGGGCCAAAGCCAAATGTTCACTTCAGTAATGCCATTTACTGGGAGACATCTTGATTAACGGAGCTTAATAGCATGTGAAATCGCTGCCAGTTATCTAGCTCTAGTAACACCTATGCTGTTGGCGCTTTCTGACATTTTTTTTAAGCATTTCTTCTGTAACTGTTCACTCCCGTCGGGCATCGCGCCCTTCCCCAGGACATGAGCCGGGCTCCGGCTGCATCCCACGCACTTTGCGAGCGTGTCACCGCCGACGCACCGGCACGCGTTGAAAGCTGACGTGAGATCAATCCGACACTGACTCAGAGGACCATTCTTACCTGTCTTTAAAACTGATAAATTTTTTGCATGTATCTCAGGAGTTTCACATCTACCATCTAATGTGGGAAAGAGCGAAGTAGCCCGGGCACTTTTCATTTCTCATTGGCATGAAGCTGCTTGGCTATGACTTAGACGATGTACTCATTTCTGTAAATTCAGAAGCTGGTGCTGGTCGTGCAGTTTTTCACACAGCTTCTTCAGTGACCCCTAACATCTGTCTAACCCTTAAGCGTACACAAACCATTTCTGACTTGGGTTAGAGGGTAGAGGGATATTTTTGCCGTGCTCTTTTGGAAAGTGTGTTTGTCATAGCTCTAGGCCACTAGTTGTTTGGGTTTTTTTTTCCTAAGCATTTTTACCTAGCAGATTTATGTACTCTAAGTGTCTCTCCGCTCATCTTTTTCCAACAAACAATGCTAGTTGTCCCCTCAATATTGAATGCATCCGAGGTTGGCTGTTTTATCGCTTCTTTTCTTCTCGGTGTCTCAGAGTTTCGGAGTCTTCCTCCTTTGTCTCAGAAAGGAGCAGCGCTGAAAGCATTTCCACCTGGATGTTTAAATTATTTAAGTTGCAGGAACCAGACCTTTTCCCTCCTGAGTAGTTGTGGGTTTTAAAGGCTAAAATTGCTTCATCATGCCAAAGTGAAAGTATGCATAAATTATTTAGTTAAACCTGAGAAAATACAGACTTTTCTCAGTGATCTTTCAAGGGCTGCCTACTTAAATTTCAGAAGAATGGGCAGGGGTTTCTCTCTCTCCCTCCTCTTTCTTTCTCTTGAAAAATATTTTAAGTACCTATTCAGCCTTTTCTGAGATAAAGCTGTGACCAAAAATTGGAGGGCTGGGTTTTAGGCAAGTGTTTATAATAGAAAGGAAAATGCTGTCGAAATCCTGAGTACCCCGTACTTCACCACGAACCTATGAATTCTCTCACCAGAGCAGGTGATGGGTGGCTGTGCCTCTGCCCCATGCCAGGCTGAGGTTTCTGTCAGCATTTCCACCCCGGCCTCTCTGTATCAGGAGTTTATAGCGTCACTGTAAAAAATACAGAGGAGCAATATTTTTAACTGACTTTCAGCTTTTTATTTTATTAATTTTGGGCCAGATTGTGGTATTCTTGGTACTCTACGCAACAGAGATGCCTTGCTGTGGGCAGTAAGGCTACCTAAGGAGCCGGGTAGTGGCTCCTGCTGAAGCAGAATCTGTCCCTTTCTATTTTTGAGGTGTAATGCTGCTGGTACTGAAGTTAATGAGGAAGTTCCCTTGAGCTACGGCGGAGCAGGAGTGGTGTTTAAACCTTCTCCAGGCCACCAGAAGGACCCACCAGCACGGGACCTGGTTCTGTCAACACGGCAGAGTTTACAGGACTCGTCCCCTGTGTAAAGAAACCCGATCTTTCCCCGGCTGATGTCAATATTTCTGTCACCGGCTGTGGGATCTAGATTAGGGTCAGATATAGGGATGTAAAAGAGGGGGAAAGAAACAGCCCGTTTCCCCATGAAGGCAGCTATTTGTTTTACTGTGTTTTTTAATATAGTCTGTCTCCCAGGTTGTGTGTGGCGGTGGGAAGGGAAAAAGTAAAAAAAAAAAAAACAAAAACCACAACTCTTAGAAAAAGAAATACAGACCCCGCTCTGTGGCTGATGCTAGAGGGAACTCCATTGCAAATTGTGAGGAGTTATCAGAGGGATAAGATTGCTGCAGGATCCGTTTCTTCATTTTGCAAACAATTAATTTGGCGTTGTTGAAAAGTAAAAAATAAAAAGAAAAAAAGAAAAAAAGAAAAAAAAAACCTGCTCTGGTCTAAAAGCTGCTGTTTGGAGGAGGTGGCCGGCGGGGAGGGCAGCCAGCCCCTTGCCCTTGGGTTGGAGTCGGGGACACGGCTGGGGGCTGCGGGGCGGCAGCAGCCGCCCGGGGGAGGGCGAAGTGTCAGGACTCCAACGGGGTCCATCAGCCGGTGATTCATTACGCGAGAGACACCGACACGGTGCATGGCAGTGACTTCACGTTTAGGGGATTGTGGCATGCCCCGCGATGAATATGTATTTTCAGAATGAATGTATACACCAAAATCCCTTCAGTTTTCAGTCAATGGAGCCCTTACAATCAATCAGGTAGATGATACCATATGTGCAAAACCAATAGAGATCACAAAAATACATATTTATCCAAGCTGGTCCTTCAAGCTGTTGTGGTAAGTCAGATAAATTTTGCATGTTTTCAAAACTGGAGCAGCGACAAGCAGAAATCTGGAAAGGATGTTAGGAGCTATTCCTAATGTAAATCCCGCTTAACTGCTAGAAACTCTTCATAGTTTCTCCTACCAACTCTAATCAACGAGTTTATCTCTTTTGTACTTTAAGGGGAAAAGGAGCACAGCAGAAGAAAGAGGCTTGGGAGAAATAACTTTTGTAGCTGCAGCTCGTGAGAGAGCGGAGACACCAGCCTTCTCCGGCAAGCAGGGAAATAAATTGTTAAAAATCACAGTGTGAGATGGGGAATCAGCTGTAGCTGCAAATCTCATTGCTTTGGTTTAGTTTCTGCCACAACCTGCACATTAGCATTTTCTCTCTCTGAATTATTGTGAAGATTTGTATTATATGTAATTACAATACAAAGAGGCTCTGCCAGATAAAGCTATTTGCTGAAGTACTGTTTTCAAAAAACACAGAGTCCTTTCACACTTTAACTTACACCTTTTCATTACCTGCTAATAAAAGAACAGTGGATAGATTTGCCTAAACATGTCTTACTAAGAACATTAACCCCATGGGTAACTCTGGCCTTTTGAGATACAAGCTTTCAATTTTTAATAACATCTC
>VXBL01009093.1:1563777-1564819 GCA_013400195.1 Aramus guarauna | reverse complement strand
AAAAAAAAAAAAGTCAAGTAAAGATACTGAACTATTTTTGCCAGTGTTGTAAGCATCCTCGTACCGTAGATAACAGAGTTAAGTATAGAAAATGCATTGTGGCCAGGCTCCCAGATTCACTACTGCCATGTGAATTATAAATCTTACAAACAGGGGTGATACATCATTTTTTATTAAACTTATAACATGACTGCTGCACAAATAGTGTTTACATAGAAGGGTATACATTTAATTTACTCTCTGGAAAGATTTCTAAAGAATATAAATTGCGTTTTGAAAGCTTCTTTCTCCATAAAGTTCATCAATTTTTTTTTCCTTTTTTTTTTTTTTTTGGCATTTTAATTGGAGCATCCAAACTGCGCGTCCTTACTCAAAGTATCAAAGACCAAATATCTGTTGTACGGTTATAAAATCAACTCTAATTTTCTTCCTATGAAGTACCAGATAATCAGCCTGTAAATTTTACCTACATTACTGTAGGGATGCGGAGCTATAAATTCAAAACAGTATGCAGGTTGGTGAAAATTGAGGTCTAGGCAGCAATGCATGTCCATAAACTTTTCTCAGGTTATTGGAATAGAACAAATCAAAAGCTGTTCCTGGTTGTATGATATTCTCTTTTGATAGAGCGGGCTGCTTGTTGTTAGCAATCCAAGTGCAGAGGTTAGTCAGAGCAGAATGTAATTTCTAGCAATCTGACAGACCTGCGGATTGAAGCGGCAGGTTTTCCCTTCCGATTTCAGGGAATTGCTTCTTACTGTGACAAATGATTAGCTGTTATCTCGGTCTGAATTTGATTTCTACAAGCAGCTGAGTCAGGTAACTTTGCAGCATTTGAGGGGGTTTTACAGGAAATGAAATCAGCTCCCTAGTCACATGCAGCCCAAATGAAATCTTCCCGTTGGGGTAAAAAATTATGCTTTTGGTTAACTACGGGCAGGTTTACCAAATATGCATTTATATATGGATGATTTGATAGATTTTCTTGGGTTTTTTAGCGTCCCAATCAAACCTGTGCTCAACTGATGCGAAGTGCCGGTGT
>VXBL01009093.1:1553777-1558777 GCA_013400195.1 Aramus guarauna | reverse complement strand
TAAATGTTGCAGAAATGAATTAATAAATGCAAAGAAGGTTCAAAAGTTGTAAAATTAAATATACATCTGTGAAAATATCTATCCAATTACGTAGCCGCACATTTGCAGGATGCATTTTACACTTCATGTGGAATTAAACTATTAGTAAAAATCTGTCTGCAAATAGTGACACTTACTTTAAAAGATCACATGGACTTATATTGTTTCATAATGCATCGAAAATAGCAGTTCCTGAAACATCACTTCCACTTTAACAAAAATGTGTTGCACTCACACTGGCGAAAACTCTATTTTCCTGAGGAAGGACTATTGAAGTACAGAAGTATTTAGCTGGGAAGGGTTGGGTTAATACATGTAATTTCTTTTCTTTCATTGGACTTCCTTTTGCCAACTTTACCTTGTATAAATAATTTTGCCTGTGAGAGTCTTTACATGGAATGCAGATTGACTATTACTTCCTGAATAGATTTAAATTTAACACCAATTTAGTCACTGTAGTATTCCTATATTGGAAATAACAGCTTCCATAGGACTTCTACAAAGTGCCAGAAATATGATCTCATATGTGGAAACAAATTTAAATGTGTTTTCTTTTACATGTTTTCTTTTCATATATTTTCCCACCTATGTTTCCCTTGTTTCCCAAACTCTCTCCTCTGCTCCAGGGCTGTGAGAAAGCTGAAAAATTACCTGGTGAAAAAAAGCTAGCTTTTAATAAGAATTGCCAGTCTCACAAGCATTTTGATGTTAAAGCTTGTTTTTAAAAAAGCAGGCTATTTCTCCTTCTCAAATACCAGATGCTTTTAAGATAACGATGGGCTGTCCCGTTCATAATTTCTGAACTGAAACACAAATGCCAATAATGAGAGGTTTGATCAGGAGTCTGGAAATCGTGTATTTGGCTTGGATGATGTGAAAGCGATTGGCTCCTGCTTTGGGAAGTGGCATTTCCCATCGTCTGCTGGGACAGCCCTGACAGCCGGGCAAGGGAAGGGGCTCGGGGAGGACCACGGCTCCTCACTTTGTCCTCTGCTTTCTGTGGGCGCGTGGTGGGGACAGGTTTTGGCTCTGGGATGTATCAACTCACGTGGGAGGGCAGCGTGGAGTTGCCACCTCCCCATCCCTGTGGCAGAGCTGGAGAAAATCATCCCTCACGAACAGCAGAAGCACTACGGGGAGGAGACTAACAGTGGCTTTCCCTGTTCTCCTCCATAAGACCATGCTAATGTAAGGCTTAATCTTTGTTTCCTCCTTTCTTACTCAAAAAACCAAAACCAAATAACACAAAAACATAAAAAGAGCCCACCTCAGAATGAGATCATAGCTCAATGCATTATGGTTTGGATGCAAATGTACATTTTCAGTGGGTTCCTTGGCTCATATGTCAGGCGCTATTGGAATTTTTTTAGTTATTTGGCAGTTGAATAGTATGGTTTCCAACTTCTTCTTCATCAGCTTTTGAGGCAAATAGAAAAGAGCTAATAATACACGTCAGTTTGCTCTCCAGGCTTGGAAAGCTAGCAACCAACTTGCTGGAACTCTAATACTCCTCTAGCCTGCCTCCTGCTCCTTGCAACCAGAAATCTCTGTAGGTGCAGCTGAAGACCACCCTCCGTAGGTGAGCAGCACCTTGCCTGCTCCCTGGCAGAAAGAAAAATAGCTGCAGGTCAACAAGGTGACACATCTTATCATGAATGTTGCCTTTATTCAGCTTTCTGCAGTGCTTTGCTTGATGCTTTTCCAGGTAGGATGCATCTGGCCTGCTTACCCATCCCTCAGACCACCGAAGGACAGCAGAGCGGTGTTTGGCTGTACGTCGGGTCGCAGCCCGACTTCCACTTGCTTGTGCCGCAGATACCTGTGGCGTGTGGCCACCGCAGTTGGTTGCAGGCTGGACATACGCCAGGGTCAAAGAAAGATGCAGCCCCCGAGCAGCTGAGCTCCTGCCAGCCCTCTGGGAGGGGTGTGGGGGCTGAACGTCAAACTCCCTTGCAGAAAAGGGCTTTTATCCTGGTTTCTACGTTCCTCCTTTGCTGTGAGATTTATCAGCGGAGTTTATCCTTACTTAAAACATTAGATGCTTTACAAGCTTCCTAACGGTCACAGCAAAAGAGTGACCAAATAGTAGACAAGGAAGACCCCCACCATGGGGGGCAAGTCTGTCTCCCAGGGAGCAGGAGAGGAGCCTCCTCAAACACCCCGTGTTTCCCTGATGGCTCTGGTGCTCCAACAGCTGCAAAACTCTGTGCTCCATGGCTCTCAAACTCGCCCGCTGAGCACGTACCGCCAAGGGCTGTGCGGCGTGGAAAAGAGGGACGTTGATTAGCAGATTTTCTGTCTGATGGTTTGCTTTGCTGCCTTTTTCCTTCTGCGGCCCCCTCGCAGTGTCTGTGTTTCTTGGGTCACCCAAAGATGCTTCTTCCATGACTTTCATTATCCGATAGGAAGCAGTGAGCCCTGAGGGTGCAAAGTGAAACAGGTCAGAGATTGACCAAGGGGTGACTTGAAGGTACAAGAAGAGCAGAGCGTGGGCCATAAGACAAAACGATGACGGTCTGTAGAAGCAGGAATATTGAAGAGGGTTTTAAACTCCTCACCATTTCTTCTGCCTTCCCACCATAGTGGTGTCCTCTGCACCACCACAGCTCATGCTACACGAGAACTTCTGGGTGGCAGGAGGATCTCCGTAGCTGTCTGACTTTGTCAGTGGCCTCTCATACAATGAACGGGAGATGCTGTTTGCTGAGGTCTGAGGTACTCCAGAGTTGCGATCAGCCTGTCATGTTAGCGGGCAGGCTTGTAGAGTAGCTAAACAGGATTATCTCCAGTGGAGCAAAGACCGAGTTGGCTGGTCGCAATGTGGCAGCAGGAGAAGCCACAGCAAGACACTGGCAACAGTAATCACGTACGCGTGTTTAGTCTGCAAAAGTAAAACTAATTGCTCCTGCGTTAGGAGTAAGGAAGCGATTTGCACACTTCCTGCAGGTAGCAGAGCTAAGGAGCTTCGTAAAGCTGGTTTCGCAATCGGATAAGCAGCTGCAGAACTGCCATAAAACTTCTAAGCATGTCCAAGGGCAACAGTTATTGCGAAAAAGTATAATTTTATCATTAGGTCTAAATCTGTCCCTAGAACAAGCAACGCTTAGTAACTCGAGTCTATAGCTGGCAAAATGTAAATTAACAATATCAGCTCCTGTAGCTAATGGCGGTTTTACCGGAGGGAGTATTGCGGGATTGGGCTCGGAACAGATTTTACAGACGAGAGATCCTGGTTCAGTACCGAGTCCCACACAGGCGCAGGGATCCCTGCCATGTGGCGCTCATCTTCGATTCAGGATGACATGTGTCCACTCCGAGGACGTAATGGCTAATACGCTGCGCATTAAGTTAAAAATATAACAGCAAGTCTGCATATTCGGCGTGCCATTCAGGGAGGAAAGCGCTCACTCGTGCATATTAAACTGAATTTCTACACTCGTTTTTACATTTCTTTTCTCCATATACCCCAAAGGATCATTAGGGACGAATGGTCTGTACATCATCATTTTATGAAACAAAGATGTGTTTGTTTTACACGAAGCCAACAAGAAATCCTCACTGACTTCTATTATTTTTCCCTGTATCATAATTTAAACAGAAGTAACCAAGTGTTATACCCTTTTCGCTCCCCCCCATCAGAAACTACCTGCTACAGATGTATACCGAAGCATCGCAATGGCTTTGCCCAATGCAATATAGCAAAAGGCCTTGGTCCTTTGAAGCCCTGCACATGGGCATAACTTCATAGACGCAGGCAATTTTGTTGTCCTCTGCAGGACATAATTCTTCATAATTCTGCGACTGCATGAAAAACTTGAGTTCACTCCAATTCTTTTCTTTTTTTTTTCCAACTAAGTTTTTCAACGACAACATACTGAGAAAGTATGGTTGATGCCTATAGGGTAGTGCTTCAGAAAAGGCAGGTAATGAAATCCTCCAGTCCTCTAATTCCGCTTTTAGGGAGTCCTCCCTTGCCTCTGCCAAAGTTCTTAGTGCAAAAAGAGAAAGTGTAAGAAGCCCCTTCCTGATTTCATGCAAGGGAGGGGACCCCCCCCCCCCTCCCCCGTTTAAATGGATATATATCTCTTCTCTGCTTAACTAAGCAAAGTAAGGTGTTCATTAGCTAGGCTAGGTTAAAAAATAAATAAATAAATGAGAGAGAGAAGAGATTGAATGTGGAAGAGTGAGAAGAACAAACAAGTCAAAGCATTTGTTCATGCTGCAATCTACACATCAATTATCCTGCTGTGCTAATTACCACCTTTCCATACCCCAGGTACCTAAGCATTCACACTTACTCACTCTTTCATGCCTCTGATCAAAAAAAAAAAAGAAAGAGGGGGGAAAAAAAAAAAAGAAAAGATGGAAGCGAAGGGAAGATGAACCCAGAGGTGAAATGAAATCTTAGATCCAAATTTTCTTTACATTTGAAAGTCTAAATAAGGGTCTTCATTGCAGTTTTAGAAAATGAAACATTGACAAATATTTTAATTGTAAAGTGATTAATAGCTGTATATCCAGGCATTCCTTGGTCCAGATGCAGAGATGTTTCAGCTAGGTAAGAAGGAGGTTGGTATTACAGACAGTGAGGGGTGATTTTCAATGCCATTATTAGCACGTTACATCATTAAAGTCAATGGCCACTAATTATCAACCTACTTTTATGTGGCTGTTGCGAAAGGGGGAGTCCAGCATCCAGCTCGGTGCCTGCGTTTGTTTTAGGCTCTTGGCGTCGCCGACCACAATTAGGACTCCTTCGCGGCGAGGAGCCCAAAGGCTGCAATCCCTTTTGGTTTGCAGGCCTCCTAGCCAGGGTGCTCGTTTTCTCATTTCAGAGCGAAGTTGGATAAAAAAGAAACCTATTTCCTGGAGCTCATTTGATACCTGGTGGGGATGCTATTCAGGTGACAAGGATACAGGCACAGAGGGGGAACAGATGTGATTTACACACTCATTATCAT
>VXBL01009093.1:1548777-1551277 GCA_013400195.1 Aramus guarauna | reverse complement strand
CCATGCATCGGCCATTTGTCACGCGGTCTCTGCCTGAAGCTTTCTCACCTCCACCTAAAGTGCTTGTAATGTGAAGGTGGCCGTGTCCTACCTTGGCCCTGTATTCTGGAGGATTTTGAGGAATTATTCTAAAACTAACAGCAAAATGACCTAGACAACAAAATACTTTTGGGAAGCCCAGTCCCGATAAAACTGCATTGCCGAGTAGGAAGAATTCAGATTTGTACTGAAAACTCAACTCATGAGGTCAAACTACCATCAAGGATGAATTTGAAATTTTTTTATTTTTTTTTCAAGAGTGGCCTTATCTCCTCTGAACCTTTTGCATTCCACTATATCTTAATTGAAACGTAGGTTCTGTACTTTCTGCTCAGGGATTTTGATAAGTGCTTGCAGACTATGTAAACTTCTGAATAATAACTTTTACCGAGCCAGAAGGTTCCTTAGACATCTTTAGTATCATTCTGTGCAGTATTATTCTGCTCTCTAAGATAATGCGTTATCAATACTTCATAAGATAGCTTCAATCCAGGAAGGGATAAAATTCGTAGTTGTTTTCAAACCCTTTTTTTTTTTTTTTTTAAGGGTGTAGGCCATAGATCATGCCGCTGTCAGCAAGTAGATAATCTTGATGGCTAAAATGAAACCAATGCAAGAAAAAAGGTTCCCATCTCCTAACTTGAGGGAGGGGGCACTTGGTTAGTAAGTTAGAGCAGGGAGCAAAAGTTTTTATTGCCTTTTTTTTTTAAAAGTTTTGCTGGTTATTCTAGGTGTCATCTTGGGGCAAAAATAGGGGAAAAATTCTGATGGTTTAGCTTGGACAGAAATCTTCCTTTTCCCTATTTATTTTCCACCTCTTGGCAAGGGTGTGCCAGTGCGATGGGCCGGGGTCACTGCCGTGCCGGTGGGGTGGCAAAAAGGGAAAGTTTGTGAGAGCGCTCTTGGAAGGGGTGGAGGCCTTTTGTTTCCTGATTTATAGAAAAAATGAAAACTTTTCGGCTATCTCCCAAGGCAGAAGTTATTTAAAGCATTCTTAGACAACAGATGACCATCCCCCCACAAACAATTAAAAAAAAAAAAAGGCAGGAAAGGTTTGCTTACATTTCTGAACTGTCTTTCCAGTCGTGACAATCAGGGCAAGGCAATTTGTAGATGGAATTAGAGAACCCCGGGACAAAAATGAGACACCTAAACTAAATTTTGAAAAAAAATCTATGTAATAAAAAAATTAAAAAATCATTCAGGTTTTAAGGCAACACGCACCAAGAAAAAATGTCTCTGTGATGGAAAGCAGCCCCATAAGTTAAATTTTTGGCTGTTTTCAGTTAACAGAGCTCACCTGAAGTCCGAAAGCTTTTCTCAGGTGAGCAATCCCGAGTTACCTGGGTCCCGCTGAGGTCAGATCTCTCTTCACCACGTCATCTTCCATCTTAATGCTCCTCGCGTGGAGCAGCAGTTATTATTTACCCGATGACATGCAAAAGCCCTAAGTGCTTTGATAAATGTGTAATACTATGTCTCATCAGGAGAGGGGAAGGGACGGTTTGGATCACGGGGTGCATGGACGTGTTCCGCAGACACGTGGGCTGCACAGCAAAACCCTCTCGTTATTTGTTCAAAGTTGCAAACTCTTCACTGCAATTATTTTCCTTTCCAAAACAACAACAACAACAACAAAATCAAAAGGTCAAGCACAGCACAGGTCTACCTTTCAAAGGATGACTTGTCTTATCAGTCGTAAATGCTCCGGTGCCTTTGAAGAAAATGTTGCTGTTGTGCTTTTAAAAAATAATAAAAGTTACGGGATCCCTTTGAATTCGGCGAATGTTGGCAACATTGGCAGGAAAGACACGGAGCGTTTCGAAGTTCTGGTATGAAGAAAAAGATTCTGAATAAAACAATTTTATGTGATTTTGCAGGTGGTTTGAGCTATCATTTTATATGTACGTTTGTACCACTGCTCATTGGAATGTTCATATAATACTGACCTAATTATGCATAGAAAAAAGATAAGCCATTTACTTGATTCATTTCTTCTTTTTAAATCAAGAAAGGAACAAAAAGGCTCCTATTTTCTGAAAGAAATTGTTCGCTTTTATTGCAGAAAAGTAGCAGCTTGTGCAGAACTAGAACTGTAACAATTTTATATTCCAAAGGTTTTGTGTGTATTCGGTTAGTTACAGTAATTATACCCAATAACTGACAGCCAAAATCACGTAGGAGAAAGCAAAGGCTGTTTTCTCACACAGGCCCTGCTGCAGAACATCTGCTGAGAGATTTGCATATTAATTAACCCATATTAACTCTAATTATTCTGGGAAATTATCAAATAAATTGAATTTTCTAATTTTAACCTTTCTTTTACTTGACGCGTGTCGAGGCTGAGAGGACGCACCAGGCTATCTCACCTGGGCAATGAGCAAAGGATCTTTTCTTTCCCCCTTTTTTTTTTTTTTTTTTTTTTCTCCCTTAGACCTGGGGGAGCCTGGGGGGCTTTTTT
>VXBL01009093.1:1540166-1547575 GCA_013400195.1 Aramus guarauna | reverse complement strand
TTTTTTGCTCCCTTAGACCTGGGGCAGCCTGGGGAGCTTTTGTGTGCCTGGTGCTTTTTTGGCTCCCGCGCTCGGTCGGGTCTCGGCGCATTTGCTGCGCGACGGCACATGTGTGCGTGTGAGCACAGATGGTGGATTTATACAGGGGTGAGGAAAGGTGGTACCTCCGAACANGGGGGGGTGGGGGGGGGGGAGATGCTCTAGGGGGGATGCTGAAGCCCCCGGGGTCCCAGCCCGGCACGCGTGGACCCCACAGCCTCGCCACGCGCCTTGCCCACCTCTCACAAAGTTGGTGGCATCAGCATCCTAGACGTGCCCAAACCCACCCTGCTCCCGAAAGACCCTCAGAAACCTTTTTCTGGGGGCGTTGGCGGCATGCAGCACCTCGGGAGGAGGGCTGGCAAACCCTCATTTCCACCTTAATGGCTGCAACCTCCTCCCCCAGCCATCTCCTCTCCTTGGAGCTGGGCAGGTTGGTGCTCGGTGGGGTTATCCTCTGCAGAGCTGATCTCCCCCATTATTCCTGCTGATGGGCTGGGAAGCGAGTGTTACCTGTTAGACACAAGATTTCCTGTTGACACCAGGAAACTAGAAAACAAGAGAAAAAAAACCCCCAAAAACACAACACAAAAACCCAACCCGGCTAGGGATGCCAAACAAGCAGGCAGAGGTTTTCAAGGCACTTGTGTGGTTTTCAGGGGGTTTTTTAGTTTGTTGTGTTTTGTTTTGGGGTTTTTGGGGGGGTTTTTTGTTTTGTTTTGTTTTCAAATGGAGAGGCTAGAGCTACACAACGCTTTTGTGTGGAAGTTTGGAGGCTTCATTCCAGAGAAGTATGTCTTTGGGAGGCAAGATGTGGCTACGTCAGAAGAAGGTAGGGTTAACATCTCAGAGTTTTCTCTCTAAACTTTTAAAGAGGAAAGGATCGCCCCTCCTGAGCTGAAATACTGGGTTGTTTAGGCTCTGAATTGTGGGTTAAATGAAATATGAAAAATGAGTCAGATGTGTAGCTATTAATCTTTGGGGCAGAGGAGGATAAAATGCCAGCAGACGCAGAACTTCTTAATAGAAATAGAGACTCGTTATAAGGTTGCCTTTTCTTCGTGGTGGTATTACTCATTTTAAGTAACAAAATGAGCAGTCTCTGATTTCTGAGCATTTAAATGCAGTCCAGCCTTTATTGACTTTCTACCTACTACATGGTTAGAAAGTTGAGCAACCGTTTTGGAAGAAGGTGATAGACATAATATCTATTTATGCAAGGACACATTTCCCTTTTCTTTATGTTCTGTTTATTCAAGGTTTTGTTTCCAAGGTCTTATTACTATAAAACTTAAAGCGAGACAAGGTCTGCCCTCATGTCAGATAACAACACCAAAACAATTCTGATGGTTCAGTAGCTTATTATTTCATACTTCCAGGTCTTAAATAAATTACTGTTATTTTCACATTCCTCCTGAATATCCTTCAGGCATGATAATAAGTGCATTTTTCTGAAAAGACTGTTAATATTTCTTTTCTTCTCGTTGATTTTAAATATTTTGTTGAATTGTCATGTACAATAATAATTAGAGGGGGTCTTGCTAAATTTCTTTCAGTGTGATGCTTATATTGTTTAGCTTCTTGACATATTTTACTAATCATTGCAGAACTGTTGGCAAATAGATTGTAAATTACATCGAATCACAGAGGTGCAGCAATAGTTTTAGCATCTTTTCTCCAGCATTCCTTTGCTGCAATCGTGCAGATTCCTTTTTTCTTTCTTTTTCTTTTTTTAATTCAATCATCAAAGGCAATTATTGACTTGGGTTTTGAAGTGCAGATTATCAAGGTATTATTTCCTTGGAAGTGCAATACTGTAGATGTAGAAAGCAAGAGGACTTGAGTAATTTTCTAAACAAGAGAAGGCACTAGTCTAAATGACTCAATGAATGACACATGTTTAGGGGTTTTATTTTGGTTTGGATTTTTTTTTCCTGAACCATCAGTATAATGCTTCTCTTTTTTTTTTTTTTTATTCATGGGTTAAATAAGGTAATCAACACTGTTATAATTTTACTAGAGGGGAAGAAATCCATGGTTTTTCTTTTTGGTTTTTAATATGTAGTTACAGGGTGGGTATAAAGTTACTGTATTATAGTCTGGGAATAAATGAACCCGGGACATTTAAAGTCTGGCTGAGTGATGAGCAGGACCAGATCCTGGTTCCACTGAAATGAAGGAGATTGTATCAAAGCGCCACAGAAGAAGCAATCGATATTGAAAGGGAGAAGCTGTCCCAGAATGATTTCATTCTTTTCTCCTCCCATGATTACAGCGGTGCTTCCTGTAAAATACAGAACTCATTAAAATATATTTTTCCTGTATTTGCTCCACCCTAACATTAAATATCAGATCCCACAAGCCAGGATCATCAGTAGCATGCCGCAGGTGTGAAGTCTCCAAGCCCTCCCGGCTGGTGCGGTGGCAGGATGGGTAGTGCACAGCCCCGCGTTCCCCGATTTTGGTCCAAGTCCCGAGGGGTCTCCTCTGGAACCTGAGGTGTGAGCAATTAGGAGCAGGCTAGTCATTTGTTTTGTTAGGAGTATATGTGATATTGTGGCACTGGCTTCCAGGAAGTACTTCCCACTTGGAGAAATTACTGCTGCAGCTGAAGTTCTGCAGCAATAGGGATCTATCCTGTACATCAAATGATACTTGTCTCTGCTGCCATTTGCGTCCATTTGCAAAGGATCCTTCCATTCACTTTAGGTAACCAAGGTGCTACTTTTGTATAAAAAGTGTTATGTGATGTTTTAGAACTCCTGGCAGTTGGGTGGATGTTAAGACCTGTGTACTCAATGGTCCACCATTTGAATGATGTCTGTACAGACATATTTACATAGCACGTTATGACAGCTCTGAAGAATAAGTCTCATTTGTCAGTCTTAAGGGATTTCAGGAAACACTTCGATACTGGGGTAATTCTACCTTTCCTCCCACCTGCCTATCTAATAGATGTAAGATATGCAGCAATTCTTTCTGCCATTGTGTTAGCGGTAGATGTGACTTCCTCTTGTTTAAGAAGGAAGAACAAGTTGACTCATTTGAGATGAACATACAAACCACTCATCCACCACCACTCAGTCACCATACCAGTCTTTCTTGACCAGAAAAAAAAAAAAGATTGCTTTCTTAATCTAGGTTTACTTGGTGAGAGTAAGAGTTGATTTTTCCTTACTTCTATTTTTTCTACAAAATACATCCTAGGTGAATAATCTTAGGGCCCTTTTATTTTTCCACTAGTTGGGGACTCCCCTTCCAGGTACTGCCACCTCCCTGATAATGGTGGGAACCTGGCAAATTCTTCTACCCCAACACAGTCCACAGCTGGAGGAGAAATATTCTGGTGTCTGTTACAAACTTATGCTCTTCCAAGAAATAATCATGTTCAGACATTGTAGCTCTGGCCTGGGTGCGACAGCGCGGTACAAACTGTATTTCAGGCCCTTCACGGCAAAAGAGCAAGTTCTCAAGTGGCTGATAGACACCTAAGGTGGCTAAATTGCAATTTACTCTCTTCTAGAAACTGCCATGCCCATACATTTCAACAGAAATAATCCTTTGCTGGAAAAGTTATACTATAGCAAGACTACTGCTTTTCTCAGGACTCTTCAAGAATGCGAGATTGTATTTCCTAAAAAGTTATATACAAAAATGCGCAGACCTCAGAAAACATATTTTTTCTTTAGTTAAGAATCTTTTCTTTCTACATAAAAGCTAAAAACAATAATGAAAATAGAAAAAATATCTTTGGGACAAAAGATAATACGCAACAATAGACAGTTCCAGCTCCTCTTTCATCTCCTCTGTCCCTCACCGTCAGTCACTACAGTGAGGAAGGAGAACTATCAGACTTGGAACTGTTCTAGTCTGGTGACGGCTTTGATTTTTTTTTCCCCCCCTGCTACAATTCTTAGGCATACTGCATAGGAGTTGTCACTACTGTTCGCAAACAGTCAGGAAAAGGAAAGGGGATAAAATATTCACCTCCAAAGTCAACACCAAATGAAGCTACGCATCTATATTTCTCTTTCAAGGACATCATCAAAACTCATGGAGGCAAAGCCATCCACTGCAAACCATGAGGCTGTATAGATTTTAAGGTAATAAAGCTAACGTGACTGTCAGTCTCCAAACTGAAACCATGGTAGCCTTTTTAACTGAAGAGAAAGTTATTTTTTCTTTTCTGAAGAGGCTTCTTCTTCAAAGACCCTATTGATGGGAAGGTAGAAGGAAACCTGACATCATTTTGGATTCTTCCCAGCCTACCTCCAGGCATCTCTTTCTACTGCTTCTTTCATGGAGGCACTCAAGTCTTAGTGTGACAATTTAAAAAATATGAAGCCTCTGGGCTATTATGAATTTCTGTCCCCAGAGAGAAACACAGCACAAATCTGACATGTTAGAAGACTCAGAGGAATGGTCTATTTTCTGTTATTTTGAGACGGTCAGCTTGAGACTGAAGGTGATATCGTTGTGGGGGGCGAAACCCACATCAGTTTTTACAAGGGGTAACTCCTAACTGCATTGGGGTACTAGTGGGGATTTACAGAAATACAGGGAAACGAGGAAAGAGGTCTAAGGATGAGAGTAAGAAATAAGAATGAAAGGGATGATGGAGGATATGTTGGCAGATGTCAATGGACAGCTTGGGTGATTCTGTGGATGACATGTGTTTTCCAGACAGAACAATGTCATCCAAACCGCTAATCAGAACACAGGGCTGGCTCCATCTCTCCACTGTGAATATTGCATTCTTCTGTCTTTTCTGTGGCCAGATTTTTCGATTGGTCCGCAGAAAAAGTGGACCAAATTCTGTAGTTATCTGGAGCCTTTCTACTGAAGTCAATGATGCGGTTTAAAGTTACTGTGAAAGTAAAAGCAGAGTAATTTAGTGAAAATGCAGATATTGAAATAAAAGCATTTTCTCCTATACAAAATCCAAATAAATGTTGTGAACTAGGGACTCTGCAGCCAGATCCATTCTGATTTCTAGTTCCACAACATCTAGAACATGGGAACAAACACATGGGTTTTGAAAAATGAAGAGGATTATTTTATGCCTATTCATCAGGAGCATCAGGACACAGGAGAGTCCCTCATCCGAGCTCACAACTGTTCTTCATCCACCTTTTCTTGTTCACTTGTCTTTTCAGTCCTGAAAAAGATTAGACTGTTCTTTTATTTTTAAACTATATCAGTAAGATAACTCCAAGAATAGTCCTGTTCTCTTCTCTACATTTAATGAAAGAGAAAAGCAGATTTTGGGCAGGGAAAAAGAAGTGTGAATGTATTAAGCTGCACTATTATGGAGAGAATTTTCTTCTGCCATTTGATTCCTCATAAGATAATGTACTTGTAATTCCTTAAGACTTACAAGATGTGTCCCTAAATACTTAAAAATCATCAAAATCAGATCAAGGATACAGTTAAGCAACAAAAACATCATCCTGAACATCATGAACATTAGATTCATACCAATTCCATACTCATTTCAAGCAAAAAACGAAGGTATATTGTCTTCCTCCAGGCTATGCTTTTGTTTCTCCTGTGAGCAAGCTCTATAATCTGCCAGGAGAAAAGGCTATCTTGAAGGATAAATAAATAGTCAATTATTTATATTTCTAAAAGCATTCAGCTGTGCTATTAATGCTGTATAACCATTTTAAAGTAGGAGAGAAATTCCAGTCTGGGAATCTGGTGTATGTGATTTAATCAACACCCTCAAGATTCATAGGAAGACAAACCTGCTCCCCATCATCAACATCCAATAACTGACCTACCACTTCAGTGCAGAGAGAGCCATAAGGATAGCAGAGATTGGTTGACCACACAATTGACAGAATTAATGTCTCCCAATCAAGATATATAAACCTCGATGAATCCCATTGTCGTTAGCGGGAACAAGGAAACAAACACTTCCTGAGAAGAGAAGCCAAGCCAAGAGAGAGCCAAGAGCCTCACCAGCGTGTAGTGCATCTCATCTGACGGTGCAACTTGGGTAATGGCCTCAGGGCTCTAGCTAAAAATATAAATAGAAAAAGTATAAAGTAATTTGCTGACATGATACAGGAGCGTTCCTTGTTAGGGGGGTTCAAAATAGTATCAGGATCTCTTGTTGAAGTCTGTAGTGGGTTTAACTATTTTAATTAAATGCATATTCCAAAGCACTTATGTGTAAAGGCAACCTGGCAGGGTGAGACACAGGCCTGAGCATCAGCTTTTAGGCTTCAGGACTAAGGAACCCTTGAGGTCTGCATTTCATATTTCTCTATTCTTGCTCCTTTCTAATATCACATCTTAAGGACAGTTGAGGTCCTGTCTGATGGCAAAATTTTTGTCTCTTAAATCCTAAGTCGTCCTATTTGTGGAGTTTACATGTTGATGGTACATCCTCTTCGAATCACCATTTCCATACCAATTATGGTTGCGTGAGAATTTTCTAAAATTAATGTTTTTTTATTATCAATGTACCTTCCCTGAGAACAGTGTTTATTCTGGTGGGAAAAGAGTGGGTGTACCCTAAACTTCCTGTCCTATCACTTCTATCGTCCTCATTTCTCTTAGGAGGAGAGACATTCATTAGTAATAGAACAGAGGAGATAAAAATCACACACGAAAAGCAGGTAAGGCCTTTTCTGTTTAGTCTGTAGATGACAATAGCAAGGAAATGCAAGGGAAATGCTATTTCTTCATTCTTAGATAATATCATTTATACTTGATGTGCTGCATGTTGTTGCGAGCACTACAGGACTCTGCTATCTACGGAGTAAGAAAGCATAAAAAAAAGGTACTCTTATCTACATGCAGAATTTGCCCACACGTAAGTCTTTTTGCCCTAAATCCTTTGCACACACCAAGCCTGAATGCGTGGTCACGGCTTGAGAATGTCCAAGAAACAGTTGGAAGAAAAACCAGCTGCTTCTCTCGTGTTTCCAGGCTGGGCCAGGCTGGAGGCTGCTTCTAGGGCTTCTCCCACGGTTTGTCCTCTGGTCATCCCACCAGCCACTCCTGACTGGGGCTTTCTGCACGTAGACAGGTCATAATGAGTGTGCAATTCTTCACGTGGGGATGAAACAGAGTTTTCATCATCCATCGAGGAGAAGGGCATATTTTCATACTTACGTGGGCACTTTCATTTTCAGCTCGCTTGGCGAATTTCTTGCCACCTTTCAGCAACCGCTTACTCTTAACGCTACAGAAAAACCAGGGAGCAATATGACCGGTGACCTGACCATCTAGCACATCTGAAATGGCTCGGTGTTTCTCGAAAGGTTGACCCTGACGCCTTGGCCAAGGCTGCGCAGAAGGGGCCAGAGCAGGAGGAAACCAGCCGTCCCCTCTCCGCGGCACAACGCACGCTGCCTTTC
>VXBL01009093.1:1525166-1532666 GCA_013400195.1 Aramus guarauna | reverse complement strand
TTTATTTGCAACGCTCAGGAGCTTTGCTCTCGATTTACAGAAGCAGCCCTGTATACTCATACTTTATATTTCAGTAAATTAGTGCTGAGAGGAAGAAAATAATCCGGAATTTTTTTTTTTTTTTTTTTTTTTTTTTTTTAAATACAGAAAGTGTAATGCAGGGTCACAGATTTTAGGAAGAGGGCAGGTTTAGGTAAAGAAAAGTCATGTTCGCTGAGTGTCGCAATGCTAAAGGATAAATTGTGCAACCGACAGCTAAACGAGAATAAAAATGTACGTGAAAAATTGCAGCATGTACTCCGGTGACCTGCACAAAGTGAGAAGCAGCGCAGATCCTTCGTGAGCGTTTAATAATTTTTGGGAAGCAACTAGACACTGTAACTTCTCTTTACCACAAAAGAAAATGACAATGAGGAAGGAAGTGCAGCAGAAATCTTGAACATTACCACTATTATGCAAAAAAAAANAAAAAACTTAAAAATTACCAAAAAAAAAAAAAAAAAAAAAAAAAAAAAAAAAAAAAAAAAAAAAGCTGTTAACTGTTTTCCCCTTGCTGACTGGGTAGACGTGCCCTCAGATGGAAAACTTCTGATACTTGTGACTCCTTACTACCAGAAATCACATGAGATGATCAAGGAAGAAAATCACAATAACTATATTTATATCTAACGCTGAACTTCTCAGAAATACTGCACCTTGATTAAAATTTCTGGTAGGCTGCAATAAAAATATCAGATGTGAGGCTGGCCCAGCAGATCAATTATCATAATTGACAACATTTTATTAATACATATTGAACTCCTAAATGTTTTGGACGCAAGATATCCCCGTGAAAATGATCCTTAGAGAGGCAGAATGCCAGATCTGGGAAAAGAATCAAGGCTGGCTTGTCTGCTGTACAGTTTAAACAAATATTTTTCATCTGGTCTGCGTATCCTATGCTTTTGTACAAATTTAGCATCTGTTTGTACCTGCATATTTTAACTTAAGAGCTTTCATTATTTTTTTTTTTTTTTTTTAAGCTTCAAAGCCATAAACATGTATATTTATACCACAGTATTGTACGCTGGTTGTAAAGCTCTGAATTAAGTCATTCTGTGCTTTAGTTTTGATTAGAATGATACAATTAGAACCTGTTATTCTACCAACTAATTACTTGTAGAATGTGACATCTGAAGAATACTACAAGATTACAAATTTAGGAATGAACCGAGAATGTGCTCTGTTTATATTATTCCCCTATCTTCAGTCAAATCATTGTCATGGAAATGGATTAATACTGGGCCAGTTTCTGTCCTCATCAAAATCTTTCGCACAAAAAATGAATAATACGAATTTTAATGCTTCGTGTATCAATAAGATTTTAATAGCAGGCTTTGATCTTCCGCCCAGTCTATCACTTGATTGGCCGAGCAGCATCCATCTTCCTGAATCATCACTGACTTGTGTTCGTTTCTGGGAAATTCTTTTTTTTTTTTTTTTTTTTTTTTTTTTTTTTTTTTTTTTTTTAACATTTTTTGGTTCCTTTTTGGTTTTTTTTTTTTTTTTTTGTGGTCATTGTTGAACCATTTCTGGGTACCTTTTGGCATTTTTTTTTTTCTTATAAGCGCAGCTAAGTGAAAGATTAAAGCAGATTTTTCACTTAAATCTCAAATCCTAAAATCTCTCACTTAAAAAATTAGGAGGGACTGTATGTTTGTGCACGTCTTCAAATAAAGAAAGGCCGGCATTTAGAAGTTGAAAAGGCGAGAAAGAAACACTATGTATATTTATTTTTGCCTGTGAAAACCCTTTGGAGGGTTAAATCCTAACCAGGCTGTATGTGTGAATACCTGTTGCACACGAACTCACAAATTAGCAGCAAGAAACCAAGTTTGACAGGCGCTCTGAGGCAGGCTGAAACATCTAGGAAAACATGCGTGATGGAGCTGCGTCCAGCCTCTTCAAAATGCTCTTTTAACTCGCTCCGAACCCCCCCAGCTTCATGGAAAGTAAACCGATCCATGATAAATGCATAGGAAATAATTCTACACGTACCATGCTCATTTGCATGTGAATTAACCCAATTTATGGCCATAAAGGCAGACAGTGCACAGAGAGTGCACAGAAGACGCAAACAAATCGTACGGGCAGAGAAGAACTGCCCACAGTTGAAAATTTGTCACATTTTGTTATTAATACATGCTGCGCTTCAAATGAGGTTAAAATGACGATGACAGCTCACAAGATCTGTGTGATGATAGATAGAAATAGAGATATAAGAACTTCTTATATCTTCCTTTTTTATTTGCAGTTTCCTCCAGGTATAGACCTCACAGTGCCTGTTAACTGATTATTTCTTCTAAATACAGAAAACAAGAAAAAAAAAAAAAAATCCCTTTTTATCACCCGACTGCTTATTACATTTGATATTGGGAAAAGCCCTTCGTTTACTCCGAACAAATAGTTGTGTTTTCCACCACTGGCTGTCATGTTTAAAGTAAATAAGTTCCCGTCCATCCAGCCCTGCGGAACTCATTCAGCTGCCAGAACAAAGCCATTGTATAGAGGTCCACAACAGCCCTTTTCTCTCCTTCCCCTTAGCAGGATCTTCCCTCTTACCGCCGTGTGCTCCCCAGCTTTGTAAGCAATTCAGTAACGTGCAAATGCTAAAAGTGTGCATGCTTATTTCACAGAAGAAATGAAAGAAGATTATGACACTATGGGGCCTGAAGCCACAATTCAGACCGCTGGAAACAATGGTACAGGTAAGGTGTTGCGTGATGGGAGCATCGCTTTTCTTCTGTAGCGTGTAGCATTAGCTGTGCATGAAGAGAAGAAGTGACAAAACCATTTCTTTCTTGTTTTCAGTTTAACAATTGGGAAACATTTCATAATTTTCCTGGTTTTTTACATTTTTTTCCCCAGTTTGAGCGCAACGGTGCAGCGACAAACTCACGCGGTGAGAGTCCTTACCACCCTTCCCGTGCTCTGCAACGTTCCAGCCCCTCGCTCCTTTCAGCTGCATCCTTGTAAGCTAATAGTTGTCAGCAGCATGAGGAGATGTTTTCCCAGCGAGGGCGAATATAGTGTAGTTTAAAGTAACTGGACCAAGGTCCAGTAGTCTTTTAATGAGGGAGACTGTAGAAAGAGCTTGGTAATGAGGATGGGGTGCACCTTCTTGGCATCCCCAGATTCGCATGGTGCACAGAGTAAGCTACTTCAGAGCCTGAAAACATCTTTTCAGCAAGACACACATAAACCCCTTACATAGATACACAGACACACACACTTTAAATGCATATTTATGAGATTATTATGTTTCTGGCTAATCTTTTTTTTTTTCTTCTTCCACTTTCCACATCTCTTTCTTTCCCCTCTTCTTAGAAATCAATACATTTTGTGGAACAAGAAAGGGGACAGAGATATTTAGCAGGCATCATCTCCGAGCCATATCTTTTTTTTTCTCTAGCAGAGCAAAACAGCAAAAGGTTTCTGTTACTATTTTCTAATCCAAATGAATTCAGGGGTTTACCATGTTCTTTCCAAAGGCCACCAGGCCCCACTCCATCCTCAGCACAGCTGAACGCCATACATCACCCGATGTTTCTCCTGCATCTTGTCACAATTTGAGATGTTGCAGATAGCCCTGATTTACACGGTTAGAAGTAAGAGTTTTCTAGTATAAGTACATTTTTATGCATTCCATTGTGAGATTTAGTTCATAGGTAATGCCTTCTACAAATATTACTGTAAAAGGTGGTACCGAAGTCTTGCAAGGATTTTATTACTCACACTTTCCTAATGTTGGTAACACCCACATAAAACCCCAATGCTCTTATTAAGTAACACAAGAAATTTACTTTATAATTCTTGAGGGGGAAAATAATAGGAAAATAAAACCATGTCACTGCTTTTTTCATCCATTAGATTTATTATGCATGAAAGGAGGGTGGCACCGAGGCACAGTTTATTGTTACCTATAGACTTAACGATGTTGCCATACAGAACTGGATCTATATGTATTTTGAAAGCTTTTTTATTTCCAGGGGACATTAATAAAGTGACAAATTGTGCTTAGCGCCTGGAGAAACAGGACTTTAAAAGACGCCTGATTCAGAAATAAGACTTGATGGTTATCTGAATTACCATTACCAGAGCCTTTGAGGTCCCCTATCAGTCCTTGTGACTTCCTTTGCACATATTTTCTTCACCATAACAGGCCTTGACTCTTTCATACTTGCAATGTGGTCTGCTCAAGGGGGAAGACTTCATGTCCTCTTAGCCCCTTCCCTTCCAGTATCTGATGGTTTCTTCTGCCTGCTTGACTTCAGCTCACGGCATCTCTCCGGGGGCAGGGTGCCGTCGAACCTCTCCCCAGCCCCGCCGCTAACTCTACGTGGGGTCCGTGGGGCGTCCTGCTTCCTCTGCAACCAGTTTTCTGGGGGGAAGATAAGGTTTGTCCCTACGCAGCTTGGCGCACTGCAAACTCCTGGTTCAAAGAGTGCTTTGCATTTAGGCGGTCTGCATTGAAAATGAAAACGCTGCTCTGGACGTTGCACGGGGCAATTTCTTCCCCAAATGTCCTGTGCAAAAGCCAGCCTCCTCTTTACTCCAGCTGCTATTTGCTGCAATGGGTGGCTTGTCCAAACAACCATTACGAGTTGTCCAGTGCTCTGCTAGTGTTTAATTCAAACCTTTTATCACTGAGGCGTTCAGAGCCACCTCCTTCAGTAGAGGCCAGTGCCTGGGCAGGTTGGGTAGAACATTGTCGTCTAACGGCTGCAGTCTCCGTAGTCTCTCAAGAGCAATGTCAGATTATTTAGTCATCTTAAATCTTCTGATAAACTAAATGCCTTTGCCAGTCTTTTCACCTTGAGTGGAAGATGCCAGGTGACAGTTAGAAGCCGCAGCATCCTTCACGTGGAGTAAGAACTCCCCTGGCTTGCCTGCTGAGGTGCCCCAACCGTTATCTGAGGAGGAAAGGGAAGAGGCCAGTCCCTGAGCCATTGGAGATCCTTCCTACCTAGTCTAGGAGATGTTCAAAGTTTTCTTCTTCAGCCTCACTATAGGCTTCAGGCCTGTCTTGAGTGTCCGGCCTCAATTCTTCCCTGCAGGTAGTAGGGGGATTTAATACTGGTGTTTAGCAAAACAGCTGCCGTGAGGCTGAGACTCGACCCGATGAAAGAAGTTGGATTAGTGACTCCATCTTCAGCAAAAGCTGTACAGCAGTGACCTCCTGGTCTTCAGGAATGCCATTTAGGTCTTTCTACAGATTAACAAGAGCCCTTCCAGATGGGCCAAGGAGGTTTCTGTCTTTTAATACAACGTGTCGCTCCCCCTCATGACACCAGGTCTTGTTGTGCTCCAGGACCTGGGCTGAGCACAGAGATAGGAGATACAGCTTCAGAATCTTTCACATACATCCAACCGCAGAGTTGCTGTAGGTGCATGCAACAACTGTGGTGTATTTTTAGCATCAGATTCATTGCAGAACGTCATTAGCAGAGAAAGAAAACTAAAAGAAAAAGTCTCAATTATTAAATTATTCTGGTATTGTCAGAATGCCCACTTCCTACTGGTACTGAAAAAAGAAATCTGGTTATCCATACATTAATCAGCTGCATGATTATAATGACCCATGGAGGCTTTATAGTGGAAAAGCAAAAAGTGATCACCAGAGTAAAAATTTTAGTCTTTGGTCCTGCTAAATTTGTAAATATTTCCAGGGAATTCTGAAATGGTTACTTAACAACAAGATGTTTTGCGGAAAATATATTTAAAGTGTGAATTAATAAATGCCTATGGTTTATTTTATTGTACCTGCTATGGTTATCACAACTGGGATGTTTGCAGAAAATAGATTAACAAATTCCCTGAAAAAGAAAAAACAGAAGAAAAATCCTGGTTTCGATTACTAACATCTGACAAACTTCGAGTAAAGATCTCTTAATATAATTAAAAGAAGGGAAAAAAACCAACCCAAAACAAAACGCAAAACTTTGGGGGCAGGAAAACAGAAGTAAAACTTGGCAGGTTGGAGGACAGGCCGTTTTCAGGCTGTAATCTGTGTGTACCAATGGGGGCCTCTCACTTCCTGGCTAATGAAGGCTGTGGTTTTATTAGCTTTGTTTGCGATTAAGGGCAGCTATCACCATCTCACAGGACGAGTTCCCACACAAAATAACTGGTCTCCCAAGCTCCTTGAACCTCTCTCTCACTTTATCTTGAAAGGTCCTAAATGCCTCCAAAGATAGCTTTCCTTAATGCGTTTTATTTTTATGTGACACGGCCACATCAGCTTTTGGAGCTGAAAATATTTCTGCTCTCCAGGCTCCAATAATTAATTAAAAAAAGACTTATTTGGTGAGGTCACCCGCTGTAGATCTCGCTGAAGTTCTTGCCTCGCAGGAGGGGATGTGCAACGTGTGTGCAGTGTCAGCCCACGAGGAATCCAGGAACATGACTTTCTGCATGGAAAACAAATTAGGGCATGGGGAGGAGGGGGAAGCACGCCTTCCCCCCCCAGAAATTGAGAGAAAAACCTAATGGTTATCAGGTGGGTCTTTTTAGTAACACTGGGTGAGCTTCCAGCCATGTCTGAATCGTCCGTAACATCACTGGTGAGAAACCAGCTACACATGGTCACCTTTTGCTATTCATGTTAATCTGCAGTGTTGCAGCACTGGTTGTATTGTTTCAGTTAAGGATCTGTCAGCTTTTCCACTAAATCCCCTTGTTTTTAGGGGTTTATAATGTAGACATAAACATTTGCTTTAGCTCCCGGCTTGCATGCACAGACATAGAAGCTAAATAATCCGGAGAATTAGGAAGCCAAGCCCAGTAATATCACAGCAGTTCTCCGCAGCCGGTTGGATCAGCTTCCAGATAGACTTGGGGACCAGGAAGGAAGAACCTCATTTAGGTTCGAGTTTGGGACTGAAGCTCTTAATATTAACTCAGGCCTTGCTCGGTGGCTTGAATCCCCATCCTATAAATGCAGTTGCAAGCTCCAAAACCCTCCAGCCTGCCTGGAGGAGGAGAAGGACACATGGAGCCATCCCTTGGAGCTGTCCCACCCTGTCCCCTTCCTGCTCCCATATCTTCTCTCTGGAGAAAAGCTCTCTTTCCCTGCTTCACTGGTAGCATTTACTGGGTCATGGCCTGAATCTGGCAAAAAAATAAACTTGTTTTCCTTGGCTCTATTGCTAAGCCAAGAGAAGGAGCAGAGATGGGGTAGTGTTAAGCCAGAGGGTGGATGATCTTACAACAGTTGGAAGATCTAGGCATAGCAAGGGAATGAAAAGTCAGGTTTCCAATGTAAAAAGCAATGCCTCAGCTTTATTCTGATAAAAACGAAGTAAAAACCATAGTCTGATGCTCCCGTGCATAAGATGTACTTCAGCAACCACCATTTTGTCATATTTCTCTCACAGCAACAAAATGGAGGTAAGGCACTCGGTCTTGTTCTCCATAGTCACGCTCCCCTTCTCCAGAAGTTGTTTTTTTTTTTTTTTGGGG
>VXBL01009093.1:1506071-1519708 GCA_013400195.1 Aramus guarauna | reverse complement strand
TTTTTTTTTTTTTTTTTCCTCCCAGCACCAAATGCTGACCCAAGGAGCAGGCAATCGCAAGTTCAAATGCACTGAGTGTGGCAAGGCCTTCAAATATAAACACCATCTGAAGGAACACCTGCGAATTCACAGTGGTGAGTAGCGGAGGTGCTGGTGTGCTCATTTGCATTTTGTTTAATTAGCTGAGTTTTAAAGACTGCTTAAAATTTACACAGTTCTGCTTCTGGCTTCTTGGAGCTACTAAGGTATTTCATAAGTGATATCTGAGTCATCCTCATTTATCATGCTGTTAATACCACGGTCTCGCTGAAAGATTTGGAAATAGTAAAGCTTCCTGCAAATAATATAGATTGTTTGCTCGGCAGTTTGAGTTGGGAAGCGTTCCCTTATTTCTGTGCAGTCGGACCCTGAAGAGTCCCTTATATTTTCCATAACAAAAAGTCCTCCCAAGTGAAATACAGCTCATATTCTCAGATAACAAGTAAGCGCAAAGCGTCTCATATTGAATGACTCGTGCATGTTGGCTCTCCCACTTGACGCAGCATTCAGCACACGAAACGCCACCGGGCTCTGTCCAGACACAAACCTCCACCGATGCTGACGTGGAGGTCCTGGCATCAGGACTCAGTTTCTCATACCGTGCTCACTTCCAGTGAAAATTCCTTTTTTTTTTAAAAAAAAAAAACACAAAACAAAACAAAACAAAGAAGAAACAAATTACATTTGAACAGCCTGGATTTGATTTGACTCCCTTCGCCACAGGATACTTGCCTGTGACTTGCAATGGTCAGTCTGGAGCCAATCTCTCTTGGTGGCCGTTGCCAGCTGGAGACCGTGGGTCCAAAGTGACCTCAAGAAAGAGGACAAAGCAGTGGTGGTGTGTGGTCATATTCATAGAATGAATATTTTCCTCACTATTAATCATTGGATACATAGACGATCAGTTGGGTATCAAATGCGATCACTTGCAATTATAGCAGCAACAATGATAATTAACATTTGGTTTTAATTATCATTTTAGGTGAAAAACCATATGAGTGTCCAAACTGCAAGAAACGTTTCTCCCATTCTGGCTCCTACAGTTCGCACATCAGCAGCAAGAAGTGTATTGGTTTAATCTCTGTAAATGGCAGAATGAGAAACAATATCAAGACGGGTTCTTCTCCTAATTCTGTATCTTCCTCTCCTACTAATTCAGCCATTACACAGCTGAGAAACAAGCTGGAGAATGGCAAACCACTTAGTATGTCTGAACAAACAGGCCTACTGAAAATTAAAACAGAACCACTAGATTTCAATGAATATAAGGTTCTTATGGCCTCACATGGGTTTAGTGCAACTAGTCCTTTTATGAATGGTGGACTTGGAGCAACCAGCCCCTTAGGAGTTCATGCTTCTGCTCAAAGTCCAATGCAGCACTTAGGTGTAGGGATGGAAGCACCATTGCTTGGGTTTCCTGCAGTAGGCAGTAATTTAAGTGAGGTGCAGAAGGTCCTACAGATTGTGGACAACACGGTTTCCAGGCAGAAAATGGACTGCAAGGCTGAAGAGATCTCCAAGTTGAAGGTTTACCATATGAAGGATTCATGCTCTCAAGCCGAGGAACAAGGAGTTACCTCCCCCAATATTCCCCCTGTGGGTCTTCCAGTAGTAAGTCATAATGGTGCCACTAAAAGTATTATTGACTATACATTAGAGAAAGTCAATGAAGCCAAAGCTTGCCTCCAGAGCTTAACCACAGACTCGAGGAGACAGCTCAGTAACATTAAAAAGGAGAAGCTGCGAACCCTAATAGACCTGGTAACTGAAGACAAGATGATAGAGAACCATAACGTATCCACTCCATTTTCATGCCAGTTCTGTAAAGAAAGCTTTCCTGGTCCCATTCCGTTGCATCAGCATGAGCGTTACCTGTGTAAAATGAACGAAGAAATCAAGGCAGTCCTTCAGCCTCACGAGAACATGGTTCCCAACAAACCTGGAGTGTTTGATAAGCAAACCCTCTTGCTGTCATCAGTACTTTCTGAGAAAGGAATGACTAGCCCCATCAACCCATACAAGGACCACATGTCTGTACTTAAAGCATATTATGCTATGAATATGGAACCCAACTCTGATGAACTACTGAAAATTTCCATTGCTGTTGGCCTTCCTCAGGAATTTGTGAAGGAATGGTTTGAACAAAGAAAAGTCTACCAGTATTCAAGTTCCAGGTCACCATCACTGGAAAGGGCCAGTGCCAAGGTGGCGCTGGCTGCCACCAACAACACTCCCACTAAAGACTCTTTGTCAGCCAGATCTCCGATAAAGCCTGTGGACTCTATAACTTCACCATCTATAGCTGAACTCCATAACAGTGTTACTAATTGTGATACTCCTCTCAGGCTAACAAAACCTCCTCATTTTACCAATATTAAACCAGTTGATAAATTGGACCACTCTAGGAGCAATACTCCTTCTCCTTTAAATCTTTCTTCCACATCTTCTAAAAACTCCCACAGTAGTTCTTACACTCCAAACAGTTTCTCTTCTGAGGAGCTTCAGGCTGAGCCTTTGGACTTGTCTTTACCAAAACAAATGAAGGAACCCAAAAGTATTATAGCCACAAAGAACAAAGCAAAATCTAATAGTGTAAATTTAGAACACAACAGTGTTTCTTCATCATCTGAAAACTCAGATGAGCCACTGAACTTGACTTTTATCAAGAAGGAATTTTCTAATTCAAATAATCTGGATAAAAGCACTAACCCAGTATTTGGTATGAACCCATTTAGTGCCAAACCTTTATACACAACACTTCCACCACAGAGCGCATTTCCCCCAGCCACTTTTATGCCACCAGTCCAGACCAGTATTCCTGGGCTGCGACCATACCCAGGACTAGATCAGATGAGCTTCCTACCACATATGGCCTATACTTACCCAACTGGAGCAGCTACTTTTGCCGATATGCAGCAAAGGAGAAAGTACCAGCGGAAACAAGGATTTCAGGTAAATTGTTGCAGCCGCTTCCTTTTGAAAGGCTAGAATGCAGTATTTTGTGATATGTCGTCTTGCAGAAGAAAAAGCCCAAAGCTATATTCAACATTTCCAACAAAACTAGCAGTGTTTATTTTAATTTGAACTTGCAAAATTGCAGTGGAGTAGGAAAACAAACCGCAGTTACCTTAAGACTAGCTCTACTTGGATTCAGAAGCAGTATCAACACCTTTGAATAGCCATAATGCTGATGGTTTTATGCTGTTAAGAGCTCAGTCATTTCTTATTAGAATTTTATACTACTACTACTACTAATTAATAATAATGATGATGTCTATGAGAAATCCAATCCTGCAGAAAAAAAAAAAAAAAGGAAACTTTGTAGGGAAGCTGATCTCTGCAGGGCATAACCACATTTCACCATGGGGAAAAGGAGCAGTGGGAGACCTCTTGAGATCACCCCCACACTTGGATGCAAAGCTGTATCCCTCTAAGCAGATGTCCATATAGCCTCGTGGCAGCTCTATCCCACTGGAAGCCCTCAAAGCTTCCTTCTCCATGTTTTTTGGGGGATGGTTCACCCACCGTGGACGGGAAAGGTGTTCTCTCTTCTCATGAAAGTCTGGGGTATGAGAAATATTGACGCATTCCTTCACCGTAGCTCCTTCCTTCAGCCCACCTACTGCCCTTCCCAGACTACCAGTCCTCTAATCCTGCTAGTCATCTGGAACAGCTTTGAAAAAACCCAGAGATTAAATGAAATTATTTGGAGAGGTAGCAGCTAGGGCCCTTAATCACAGACAAAGTCCTTCCCTGGGCACGCAATCTGGGTCAGCACTTCTTCGTGCCTGGGTACAACCTTTAATCCTTTTCTCCGGTCATCCCAGAGTCAATACGTGAGTAGTAAAGGATTTCGCCGCTTGCATGCCTACAGTGAAGAGCTGCTCTACAGAAGTCACAGACTTTTATAGCTTTTTGCTGGGTGTATTCAGATAAAATGTACAGAGTTTAGTTAAATGAGATTAACTGATTATAGATTAATATTTTTTTTTTTTTTACATTTGCACGTGTTCCCCTATGTCCTATTATGGTCTATTAGTAATTTTACTGACTAGTAAATGTTTTATAGTTTCAAATGTGAAAATCAGGTATGGTTTTACATTACAGGCTGTAATCCCTCTTTGCACAATAGGAGCATAAATAGCACTGCACCTCCATAACAGCTGTTCCACTATTCCAATTTACAGTACATCTGCCCTCTTTGTAAATGTATTTAAGCCTATTTAATCTTCTCTAATATTAATTAGTGCAAACCTAGTCTAAGAAAACCGAACTGTGTGATAGCAAATGGAAATGTATGTTATCATGCAAGTTTGCACTCTCTTTGGATCAAGACAAAATAAATATCAAGAAACTTAATAATTTACTGATCCACATTCATTATTGCTTAATGCTGAAGGCTGTTTTAACATAGATAGAACATTGATAAAAAGTGTTATTAATATTCCCTATTTCAAATTACAAAATTAAATATAAAAATATAGCTTGAGGCCTTTAGTCGGGAGACATACATTTAAATGGATTGCATAATAATAACATTTGTACCTAAATATAAAATTCAATTAAAACCTTTCTACAGATTCAGAGTATATCCAAGTTTCAGTGTTTCGAAAGGAAAGATCTCTTAGCTGTTGCTTACACTCACCCCTGTAAATTATTACAATACCTTTTGCCATCCATAAAGAGCCTCCCCTTTACACTTTCCGCTCCTCGAAAATATTTAGTGCCAATATGATAAATACCATCCACTTGTGTAAAATTATATTATTGCAGAGTGCTCAAAACCAGAAAGTTGGTCGAAGGCAGAGAAGTAGGAGGCTCCTCATTATCTTCACCGTTCCCATCAGCTGTATTTTCATTACCAACGGGTTCCTAAGCTAAGAGGGACCACCATCCTCAGCAGACATTATTTTAACTTTTCTGGGGTGGTTGGTTGCTCCGTGGGAAGGAGCGATGGTGGAAGCGAGTGTCGCTGACGGGTGGTTCCCTCGCAGGGAGAATTGCTTGATGGAACCCCAGACTACATGTCCGGCCTCGACGACATGACGGACTCCGACTCCTGTCTGTCCCGAAAGAAGATCAAGAAGACAGAAAGTGGCATGTATGCGTGTGACTTATGTGACAAGACATTCCAGAAGAGCAGTTCCCTGCTGCGACACAAATACGAGCACACAGGTAGGGTGGCCGCGCGTGCCAAGGGGAGGGTTGAGGTCTGTGCTATGCTCTTCACAGTGTTTCACGAGTACACTTGTGCAAGGGACGGTTCAGCAGGTGCTGAGGATTTCAACAGGGAAGAAATAACATATTTTGCTCAGTTCAGCTTATTTTTTATTTTTTTTAAACATTTATTGCTTGGGAAAGAACTGTTGGATGTGATGGGGTGAATCTCGGCAGGTGCTTGGTGAGCTCATGTCACGTTGAGCGCGGTGGCAGTTGTGGCACTCAGCATCTCGCAGGATGAGCCCTCTCATAAGGCAGGCACTAACACTCAGAAAGGACTGCAACTTGGTCAGCACAAAGTCTGGCACAGGAAGGTAGAGTGACAGCGTATTTCTTGTTTCTTAGACACTATCTGACCCCGCACTATTTAATCCAATAGAAAAACTTCCACTGACGTTAGCAGCGCGGGAGCTGGCTCTGGCCGAATTATCTGAAAGTAAACAGCTCACGGGGGCTGCTCTCGCCGTGATTTCGCACACCAGCAGTGCAGGCAGGTTGCGTTTCGCTTTTTCACTTCTCAGTTAATGCCCGAGGAAGGTTTCCTTCTTTCCCGAGTAGGAACTGATTTTTGTCTAGTTCAAGAAAGCTTGCCAAAGCTCGCCGCGGATTGTCAGCTTGAAAAATATTTTGGTTTGAAAAAGACCCTCCATCACACCTATGCTGGCCGTGGTTCCCCTTGCAGGCTGTGCTCCCTTCCCCGCTGTCAGCCAGGACAGGCATGAGCCCGGAGGTGCAGAGCTCTCCGAGGGGGATGCATCGGCTCAGCGTGTTTCATTTAGGGAAAAGCGGGACCGGAGCTCCCCAAATAATAGAGATATCAAGTTATGTTAGACAAAGGGAATGTGAATTATCATCTGAATTATCGTGCAGCAGGACATAAACCAAACTCCAACTTCCTAGAGTTAGAAAAAGCTTACTCAGGAGGAAACTTTCCTTAACTTTGAAAGCTGAGTCCCACTTCAGGAAATGAAGCAAGTCACATCATCCTTCAATCTCACCATGTGACGCTAAAAAAGTTATACCTCTCTATTAATACATCTTCCAGGCTGCACATAACCATTTGGCATTTCACACATGAAAAATTTACAATTCAGAAGTGGACTGTACCTTTAAAAAAAAATTCTTTACTTTGTTATTTTTCCTTCTTATACTTTTCTTCCAAATTTGAAGCTAATCCCACACAGGAAAATAAAAAAGGAAGTTAAAATACATGTGGGATTAGGAAGGAAAATTAAAAGCAACATTTTGGACTAGATCAGCTAGTTCATTGGTGGAATGTGCTCTCAACTACGTTATTCAGATCAAATTGTTTATTCAGTAGAAGAAGCTTTGAAGGCTTTACGTCCTTGCACCTTTCCTCTCCTGAATGATTTTATTACAGCCATCTGCAAACATTATGGTTTACTACACTACTACCGTAAAGCTCTTATGTTAGAACTGGCCTTCATATATATCTGGATCTGGACATATGGTTGAATCCCATAAAGTTGGTAGTCCATAAGGTCGACAGACATATGGTTGAAAGGCTGAAAATTTGACAAGCTGAAATGTGTGCAATCACCTTGATTTGCAAAATAAACTGCATTTGTAAAAGCAAAAATATGTTCTGGTCCTTAAGTAGCACGGGAACCTACTGCCTCGAAAAATACCACACAGCTGCGGCGTAGGGACTTTTCTCCTTTGCTCTGTCCCTTTCGGCTTCTCATCTCCACGTCTGTCAATTTTATGGGGCTCAGCCTTATGATCCAGAACATGTATACGGTGTCGTATTTAATACGCTAGAACTACAGCACGCCATCAAGCTCGGGCATGGCATTTAGAGACAGGAAGGATGGTCTTGTGGCAAAGGCACAGGCGCTGAGGCTGAGCGTGCCGCGCTCTTTTCTGCCTTGCCACAGACTTCCTCTGCAAATTTTAGCAAATTGCTTCATCTTTCTCTCACCTTCGCCCATCTTTGAAATAGAGGGAAATGATACCAACCCGCCTCTCCGGGGTGTTGTAAATTTTAATTCGTGCAGGCTGAAATCCTGCGATGGAACTCGCTATGTAAAGTGTGAAGTATTATTAAGGACGTGTTTGCTTTTATGGAGGCTCCACGCATCACGCTAACGTTAGATAGAGGTGGTTGGGAGCTCTCAAGACCTTGGCTGGGCGAGCCTCCATAACTCATTCACAGCTTTCAGGAGGCACACTGCACTGGGACTTTGGCTAATGGCTTAGCACGCATCTTAAGTGAATTTCAAATTAATTTGATAGTTTTGGAAAAAGCTTGTAATTGCATTAATAACATAGGTGCGAATTTGCAGTCCATGTTCATTGGAAGGAACCGAATTGAAAGTAACACCATCTTCTGCATTTGGGGTCATTGCAAGAGTAGGCCCAGATTTTTCAGTCAACTTTTTGAAGCCTGAGAAAGAGAAAAAGCTTCTTTTTTGAGTGTGTTGCTGCTTTCTGACCAGCTGATCATGATCCGTTGTTACTTCATTAAAAACATTTTAGGAGGAATTGGAACACTTCCTGTCTTTCCTGGAGAAGCACAAATAGTGGATGTTGTTTATACCAATGTCCCTTTTCCTATGTAAAAAAAAAAAAATTATGTGTTTTTTTAGGGCTTTTTTTCTGTCATTTGCCCAATCAGATTTTTATTTGTCACCACTTCTCACGGTCCACATGCCTCTTGCAGCCAATGCTAGAATGAGGGTTAAAAGAGTCAGACAGAGGACACGTTCCTGCTTTGTAGCCCCTAAAGATTTGCCCCAGAGAAATTATTTGGAGCAAAAAATAACATTGATAAGTAAAACTACGTGAGCTGCACGATCATGTGCTACACCAACTGTTGTAAAGGACAAAACAAGAATGTCATAGGTATTGCAGTGGAGCTGAGTTTCCCTGCCAGGGTAAGAAGAGTGGAATTTGGGTTGTTCTTTGCGTCAACCCAAAAACTTATGGTAGGACCATGTGGCTGAAGATCAAGGAGGTGTGATTACCTCTGTCACTGCTTCAGCACAATAGAAACAGGGCCTCGAATGTCACAATCCATGATTTTTAATTTATGCAGTATTAGTCGTATTCTGCAATAGCTTCTAACTTCACATGGAGAAGGAAAATTTATTGCGTTACTGCAATGAGTGAACTGCATTGGTTCTGGCAGATCCAAAATTTAGTGTAGAGGTCACTGCTTGTTGCAGGACCAAATTCTGCCAAGTTAATTTTGGGATGCTATTTAATTTTCAGAGAAATTTTGTGCCCCTCTTACAGCTGGAGCTTCACAAGATCCTGTTTCTTTAAATCCAGGGGATGCAGCACTGTAATTAGGGTGCAGAGCCTGCGAAGTCTTATGAACTCATCCTAACTTTGATCAGGCTGAAATTAGCTGAGCTGATACTACAGGTGTCTAATCTCAGATTTCTCCAAGCTGCTTAGCACAAGGTTCGAGACACTTTCCTTACCAAAGGTGAAGATGGTTGCCTTCACGGCAAAGCAGTGGTGCCATTTGGCGAACAAAAAAAATCTTTGCGTTGCAGTTAAGGAAGGAAAATGGTAGTGGATAAATGATCAGGAGAGCAAACAGAATGGAGCATCTAGAAACAGAGAAATATCCTGGCTCCTGGGTAGCAATCCAGTCCCCCTTGGTCATCAACAGTGCGTTGGGCCGATTCAGGAGTAAGGTGAAGGTTAGTGTTGGTTTTGCCGTCGTGGACGCCCATGTCTGCTACACACCAGCCTTAGTGTAGCTTCGCAAGGAAAGTTGCAGCGTGCCTGCTCTGCAACAAAAGCTGGAAACAGTTTTTCAGAATCCTACCTAGAAATTTTAAATCCTTTCATTGTTGTTCTATATTACATCATATTCTATTTTATTACTTGTGTGGGCTGTTGAGGGCCTCATAGCTGTGCTAGTGCTTTCATCCTTTCCTTTTCCACTGTATATTTTATTAAGACCTCTTTTTTATTTTTGTAGCTTTCATGCTGATGCAAGCACTAGTTTTTTTTCCAGATTGATTCTGTAAACTAAATATTGTTCTTGAGCCTGGTAGCAAATCAGCTCGCTCTGGCTAGTATTTTGAATTCCCAGCTCAGGAGTTTTCTTTATTTAGAGCTTGATTCATAAAAAATTTACATGCTATTTAAAGGTTATTTTTCCTTGCTTTACTCTGATACAAGTTTAGAATTCCCCATTTTACACTCAAATAAAGAAAAAAAAAAAAAAAGGATCTATTCTCTGCTTGTGAAATTTGTTCTGTAGACAAGGTCCCTACTCAAAATGGAACAGGTGCAGCTTGGGCAATTATATATAAATTGCATTTATCTTGCACCTTTGACCGCTTCACTGTGCTCTGGCCGCTGATCCATCTCCATTGGGACTACATCTAACATCCAAACCCCCAAGCAGCTTCAAAAGAACTGCCTTTAAAAAATAAAAACAAACTGTCACAAAAATGTTTCCTTCTTTCCTCCAAAGAGTGGGACTTCTGTTTGGCCCCCTCCCATAGAAAAAAGACCCACTTGCCTTAGGCAAAGGACGGGTGATACTTAGTCTGGGACCAGTGACAGCTTATGATCTGATGTCTTATGACTTTTATACCACTGCAAATGGGAAACGCATAGCTTTTCAGTCAAAGACTTTTAGCCCTAGAAGATTCAGAGATACTTACTGTTAGAGATTTTTTCTGTTGTGGGGTGTTTGTTTTTTGGTGGGTTTTTTTTGTTTTTTTGTTTTTGTTTTTAACAGAAATGCAATTTTAGAGACTTTGAAAACAGATTAGTTATAATTTCCCCTCTAAATTGAGCGCAGGCTCCTGTGGGAACCTCTTTTTGCAGAGGATGGAATAAAAAAAAAAAAAAGCCCAAACATTTCCTTTAGACATTTGAGAGGGATTTATCATTTAGTTTCACTGCAAAATGTGGCATTTACATCAGGCATCCACACAAGCGTTTTGTGAGCTCTCCTTCCAGCTGCCTTGGGTACCTCTCGCCTAGCTCCATCGCGCAGGGATGGCACAGGTCATCTCCACTGAGATTGGGTAAAACCTTTGGGGTGGGATGTCCAAATCTGCTTCCTTTCCACCCATCCACTGATGTTATGACACTGCATGACAACGCTTTTACGGCGTGCTAGCTAAATAGCTGATAAAGCAGCCGAGACTACCTACAATTGGAGGTGACTCCCCATCCACCTACCATTGTAGACTTCCCCCCATTCCCAGTCTAAAATACCTTACTTCAGCTTTATTTTATGGCCTACTAATGCATTGTAGGGATTAGGCACTTCTTTTAAATGGCTGAAATACTGGGTTTTGCGCACAGGGAAAAAAAAAAATAATTCTTCCGCAAATGTTCGGAAACCTGATACATTTTAAAACATATTTCAATTAGTGTTGTAACAGCTGCGTGCTGCACACTGCGAAGGTATGTTGTGGGGTGTCTGAACAAAGAACTTTGCTCAAGCTGTCATGTTCCCTCAGATCAAAACTGAATCCTTGGTATGGATGTGGTAGACTAAATAGCTCTAGTATAGCCTTTTTAGTAATAATATAAATTAATATGAAAATACAAAGTATTTTAATCTTCTCGTTTCTAAATTAATTTATAAAATAAGGATGATTCCCTGCCAGGCTACCTCTATGCTGGTTGGGGGGAGGCCCTAGGTAACGCGAGCAGGAGGTGCAGCTTTGACCAAATGCCATGTGCAAGGGATGAGCAAAGCAGGCAAAGACTGAGGGACCAGCACGTCACCCAGCTTTGGGGAAGGGCGGGTGGAGGCAAGGCTGGATGAGAAGCAGTGGAGGTGGTTGACTTCTGTTTGAGGAGAGGAAAAGTGCTGGGCAACTGGATGGAGCACAGCTTGAAGAGGAGGGAAGCGTGGGGTGAGAAGAGTGTAGTGGGCATCAGAAAAAAATCAGGAAATTTGAGGTAATGGAGAAGGAGTAGTGTTGTGGAGAAGTGGAACAAGACAAGAGTTGGGCTTGCTGATGTTAGGGAAAAGTAAGTCAAAGGGAGGGACTGAGCATAGGCAGAAGTTCAGTGAGGAGAAGGACACAAAAAAGGTGCTGAGGAAAAGCAGATGGCCTCTGAGGAACAACAACAACAAAAAATATCAACTCTGGAGACACTAGCAAAGGGAGGGTAGTGCGTTTGTCTGCGGGGCCCAGCAGGACAGATGAGATGGATGCAGGGATGCAGGCTGGTGTGCCAGGTGCTGGGTGGTTGGAGGCCTTGGGAAAGCTCCTACCTCACCCATGAGGGTTTTCTTCTGGCAGTGCTGGGGTTTGAGCAGTGCTCAGGACGAGAGTGTTTTGGGATTTTAAGCTAATTTCAGTAAGTGACTTAATCGTGCTAAAATCTCCCGAGCTAAGACTGGGATTTCCCCATCATGGCCCAGTTTGTGCCAGCTGGATTTGGTTGACCCTCAGGTCAAGGCTGGAGGTCCAAAGCCAAAGTACGTGTACAGCTCAAAGCCCAGAGTTTTCTTCTAAGTTTGCCTTTTAACCAAGAGGTTAAATTGGTAGAAATGCATATTTAGGAAACATGTCATAAAAGCAATACTGCTATAATTCAATATATCAAGCTTGAATTTTCAGTTTTACCGTAGAGGGAAATAAAGGTAAAAAAGAAACCCTGTATGTGTGCAAGCTTAGGCAACTGTCATACAAAGAAACGTATTTTGAGTCTCAATTTCCAGGCATCCACTAATTTCCCTGTCACTTGGATTGTTCTATCTGTGGTTTCTCCTGTATTTTCCTTTCTGCCAGAGCTCCCCTTCATTTCATAACGTACAATTTTTGGCTTCCTTGAGCATTCGTTAATCACACCTTATTAAATGTGAACTTTCACAGTGGGACTTGAAGGTAGCCGTGACTAGATTGGGCAAAAAAAATTAGCATAGTTCTTGGTATTCGTTCTTAACAACTTTGCAATGGAAGTGAATTTTTTTTTTAATGCCTGAGTTTCTCTGCTTTCGAGTCCCGGCAGTGACTGCAGGGGAAAAGAAAGCAGATCAGGTTCATAAAGGAGCAACTTGAATTTTCCTGGAAGTCGAGAACTTCCAGTGGCCTGAAAACAATTTTTGTTTTTCTTTCCTGCTGGATTTCCTTCCGTGCCGGTGCTGCCAGTGATGGTCTCCCATCTTCCCGGCCCTTCGCTCTCAGCGGGGGTTTTCTCGCCTACCCTCCACCATCCTCTTCCTCTCCCTGCTCTTGCTTCTTTAAGAATTAACAAAATACCACCCTTTTACAACTGACAGGATGAGAGGGCTCTGGTGTGAAGTTTATTCCTGTTCTGGTCACATGCCACATTAGCTAAGTATGATAAATGCACCCGAGGAATCGGGCCAGTTCACTAATAAGTTCCTAACGATCCGCTCTAGCAGTAAGACATGCAAAGCAGGGCTCTGCATTTCAGGCACCAAATACCAGCATTGCTATATGCGTAAAAATAGCACGAAATATAAAATAATGACCAATTGGCACTGTATCTGCCTGCATGGTTGCACCACTCTGGAGCATTCAGTTGAATGACACTAAGATTATAATTTGACATTTCGAAAATAAAAAAAATCTGGCTGAAGGTACTAATGTTTGATTTTATTTTTTGCCTTCTGCAATCTAAGTTTGGTGATCGGTCTTCACTAATTCCAATCTTTGCACCATATGTTATGTCTGGATATCTCACGGTTGCATCATGCTTTGCTGAGTTTTGTCGTGTGGCATCATGCTGACAAGTATTTTTTGTCAGCTCTATTTTGGAATTAAGCTTTCAGTATGGCAGTTCTGGAAGGTGTTGAAGGCATTCCTGTGCTATTTGTGGCCTGGGATCAACCAGATGTGTTTAGGCTTGGCACTGGTTTTGAGTTTCAAACATTGGTTCGAAACTGCCTGAAATGCCAAAGGAAATACTGTTTTCTGCAGCTTAACACTACTTTAGCACTCAGCAAGTGGCTGACAACATTTTATTTAGAAACCCCTTATGCTTCCGTGGCAGATGTATGTATTTGTATTTGCTCACGTGGTGGGGGAAAAACGTCTTTTGGTCCTTGAGGGCTTCCTCCCCCAGGCGAGGGCTGGAGGAGAGGACCCCTGCGGTGGGTTGGTGTGGGTCCAGCCCCGGTCACCCCACCAGCAGCAAGCCCCTTATGGACTCAACGAGTCCCAGCTCTCTGCATCGCTGTCGCTAGACCCATAGCATGCGTCGGGAGCATGCCGCGATGGGCTTGCCTTGGGGTGCCGTGGGTGGGGAAGGGTTGGCCAGCGGTTGGCTTCAGGTTGCGTGGCACCACAGGTGAAGGCACAAAGAGAGGATGTTGGCTTCCTCTTATTCATGAGCAACGTACGCAAAGAAAACTTTAAGAAACAAAGGTCTTCTCTAGAGGCTAATCTCTTCAG
>VXBL01009093.1:1496071-1501071 GCA_013400195.1 Aramus guarauna | reverse complement strand
CATGAACCACAGTTCAGCAGAGAATAAGCCTTGGCCCTACAGTGCAAACCCCACATTCATTATTAAACCCTATTTATAGGTATTTAAGTCTGAAAGAGAAGCCAGACTTAGGGTGAGGAAAAAGATTATTTTAAATGCATTTGACTTACTGGTATGTAAAAGCAGGTCTTATCTAATGCAAGATGTTATTTTCTTCTTTTTGAGGGGGCGAAGTATCTCAGTATATAGGTACGTTTAGCAATTTCAGTCCTGCATGGACTTTGGGTCTAGTAGCTCAGCTCTTGGTGAAGTTCTTTGTGCTTTGATGTGGGAGAGTTTGAAGCTACGTTCTTGGGTCAGACGTGCTTTTTTCAGTATTCTTGCAAGAGAATGCAAAAATAATTACACCTAAGCTCAACTCTACTGCATGAGTAACACCAGGGGATTACTCAACGTCTGATTTCAAGACTTTGAATCATCAAGGCCTTAGTTTCCACAATGGCAACCTTGAAATGTCACAGCACCACCACTGCAGTGCCACACAATGCTGTTTTTTTTTTTCCCTTCCCTGTTAAGAATAGGTTTGCTCATTCATATTGCAAATAAAGAGACATCTTTAGGCCCAAATCTGCAATCAGTGAAGTCATTAAACAACTGACTTCAATTCACATGAGCAACATAACTTGCCTGAGTAGTAAAAGCAAAACCAGAGCCTTAACGTACAACCCATCATAATTTCAGGGTGACAACACTGAAGTCAATGGAGTGGTTTGTAAGTCTGAGTAAGACACAAATGAAGACATTCATGTGTACGTGTCCAGTCAAACGGAGTGTGGATGTCCATACTTGACAAAGGTGGTTAAATATTTTTACTCATTAATGTATTCAGCAAATATTATACTGCTTTGAAGCACATAATGAAAAGGTCTCCTTTTATATCTTTACCCAGCTCTAAATGAGATAAGACCCTTCAATGTATTTTGGAGATTTGGTTGACAAATAATGAAGCTATGAGTTTGAAAATCCCGTACAGTGCATGTGCAGTCCACTGGCTCCAGACGTACATCTACAATCTGGAGTTGTGCAGCCTGAAGTAAACACAGCTGTGTTTATCTGAATGTGTGATCCCATGTACATGGTAGAAAGTTCAAATAAATGCACTCAGTGCGACGATGCTGTAAATGCAGCGAGTGCATTTGTCAGATGTGCGATGATGCAATCTCTTAAATAAACAGGCTGAGCTGTTTGTTTGACTCCTGAGCTACATGGAAATAAAAATATATGTACATTAATTGAAGCCAATAAAATGAAATCCAAACCAGTTATAAGATCTTAACTGAACCTTAACAGAAAATTCACTTCTTGTTCTTACACCCAGAATAAACAAGTGCTGCGTGTTGGTATTAAGCGTATGGTGTAAGTTTTAGACAATGATAGACTAACGTAATAGATAAGATCAGTTCTGGTTTTAGTGGACCAATCCTGTTTTTCCTAAGATGGCCCATTTTCTAAGACCAGCTCTAGAACTTAAAGGATATCCCCAATTTTTCATCTCATCCACTAAAGAGATAGCTCTATTTTACAGCTAAAATATCTTTATTTGGGATATATGGTCTGCCTGGTACTCAACAGAACCAATAGTCTAGAGGAATAAGTTTCTGATGTGCTGAAGAATATGTGAAGGAAAGAGAAAAACTGAATGAACGTAGATGCTATCAAAGCTGTTGTTTTACTCAGAGTTAACATTGGCTCAGCATTTCACTAGAAACTCATTCAGAACATCAAGTTACTGGAAAAAATCCTCCTCTTGAGAAATATGCAATAGTTACTGATGAGTCAGAAGTTGGAAGTAGTGACACCACTACACGCTATTAAAAAGTCCTAGTTTTCAATACTGTCTGACTACTCTGCAACCCGAAATAACATCACTGCAGAAGTGTCATGAAGCTTTTTCATCTGTCTTAGGCATATTCACTTGGAAAACAAGAGCTGTACAAATGGTCTCAAGAATGCTTACTGTAGAATTAGACCATCAAATTTCTTGACTTATGTGCTTTAAAATCTTGCCCAAAAGATGGCACTAACATTGTTTTTAGTAACATATATTGGATATAGATTTAATTCTTCCCCCATGTAAAAGTATCTTCAAAATAGTCACAAATATATGTTGGAAGAACGTGCTTAATATGCACTAGGATGCCAGCTAACAATCGCTATATAGAAATTAAGCTTCCTTCACGTTGAGGTCATCAGACACTGCATACAGAAACTATTGCTGGACCAGCAGATGTATCTGTCAAAGTACAGAGAGACTGAGCTATGAAACCTTCATCCCAACCAGGACTATTTAAATCTATGTAATATGCCATACAATATACCAGAACGGTATCATACATTTAAATCATGCACTATTAAATCTCTTGAAAAGTATGCTAAGACTAGATCAACTTCATTGAACAATTTATATCTGATTTAAAATATTCAACAAAGTATTACAGTGTTGAATTTTATTATCAGTAATTTATTTCAGGTTTTAAAATATTTAAATTACATGCTGTATAAGGAATGGCAAATAGTTTGCATGTCTCCTCAAGCAGTGGAAGCACCTATTTACACTACTTTCACAGTTTATGTTAATATGGTTATTTTGAGTATGCACGGAGACCATCTTTCTTCTTTTCACTAACTGGATCATGTCTACAGGCTTGAAGAAGGTGGGCCCCAAAAGAGCTGAAAATTTGCCATTGATCTGGCAGGAATGGAGCATTTGACAAGCAGAGGACTCAAGTGGGGCTGCTATAATTTACAGCAGCAGCAGCAGCAGGGAGAAAAATACTCAGTCTTGCTCTCACTGAAACCAGCAGAAAAAAAGATCTGTAAGGAGTCACGCCCAGCTTTCAGTACTGTGAGCTTCTTCTGAACGTCTGATGACTCTTATTTTCATGTCATGCTCCTTCCATAACAGCGTAACTCATACGGCTTCCAAAACCCACAGGTACATGTTAAGATATTGTGATAAAGCTGAACATAAGAGAAAATTAGAGCAAGTGACATAAGAAGATAACAACACAAACAGGTCAGTGTGATAGGTGTGACCAAGTTATTGTCAAGTCTTTTGCAAGCACCGCAATGAAGGGTAGACTTGAGGGGCAGAGCAGAGACAGATTGATGATAGAGCTGGAAACTGAATGTAAAGGCAACAGATAAATGAAAATGAGAGGTAAAGAAGGGCAATGTCATGGTAGGTCTCTTGTTTGACTAGAGAAGTCAAACAGCTTATGGTCTATGCAGTCAGCATAAGGGATGTTATGGGATCCAAGAGAGAGCAGCTATGGGTTGAAGCTGTGTTAGAAAATGGCAGGAGAGGAGGCGGATGGAGTGCTTGTGATGTGCTGGGATGGGAATGCCACCTGTGATGGAGATGCCAAAGCGAGATGCAGCAAAGCAGGGAAAGGGGTAGGTGGTCTGGAGGCACAGCAGAGAGATGGGGAAGTGGTGGTGCAGAGACATGTCAGAGGTGAAGAAATAGCTAGGGCTGGTGCTAGGATAACAGAGAGGAAGGCGAGGAGGACCCACAGGTACTGGGCTTGTCTTTGTGGGAGCCATGTAGCAGCTCTAATCTGGGGATCTGCACTTGCTTATATTCAATTTAGCCCCAAAATGAGGAAGAGAGGGAGCATGAATTACATCGACATGATGTATATATAGCTTTTCACTCTAAAAAGATGTACCACAAATGAGGAGGGTGAGGAATTGCAGGAGCTGCCCCAAAGCATATTTAACACTTAACACCACTTCCTTATGAAGTCGAAGTAATTTATGTCCCCAGCCTGCTGCCCTTCTGCTCACAAACCCCTCCTGAAGCCAGTCAGTTAAAGAACGGCAAGGAAAAGGAAGGCGAGCTTCTCGGGGAGGGGAGACCTAGCCACTCACTTTTACTTTTTGTTTTAGTTTCCCAGAGACAGAATCAGGTTTCCTTTTCGACTTGTATTTTTTTTTTTTTTTGTATCTGGAGCAAGCCAAGCCAACCTTTATATCCACCCCCCTGCCCCACCCCCCAACTTTATTTTTCTTTGTGGGAGGGATTAGTCAGGGAGAAAAGAGAAGTGAGGACCGATGACTACACCACAAAATAGTAAGAGGCATCACAGTGAAATCGGGGAATTTACAAAAATTAAAAATTAGATACAGCTACTGAGGCCACCAACCACAGGTGGGTTCTCTCATATTAACATAAAACCCCTCAGTTAAGAAGAATCAGAAGAGCACAGTACCAATTATTGTAAGCTGCCATCGCCACTCCTGTCGAGGTTCTGTTCAGTCCACAAGAAAAATCTCACACCACCTTAGAAGGGCCTGAAAATCCCCAAACCATTGCTGGGAAACTCCCCACAACAATATCCCTGCACGCAGAATTTTTCTGTGTGCTGCAACACATCAGATCATCTAAATGCAACCAGTTGCTGTTGCATAAAAGTTGAGGTGCTCATCTGGTTACAACCCCAGCAAGCCACGGTGCAGGAGCACACCTGGGGAAAAAAAAAATCTCATACAATAGGGTGCTGGACCATAACAGGACTCTGCTGCCCCTTCCACCCCCCCAGCTTAATGAATTTTTCAAAAACCAAAGGGAACTGCCATCCTAACAACAGGAACTGGACAATTTGCAGTAGGTGCTACGCATGGTAGTGCTAGTAGCAGCAGGAGTGCCATGAATATGGAAGTGAGGAGCTAACAGGAGGAAGAGACATTTGGAGAGAAGTATCTTGCTCAGTTTCTCATAACAAAAACTAGTTTTAAAATCTTCAGCAGTGAAGCAAATGGGTAGGGTGTCACCGGTTCAGCTGAAAACTCACTTGCACCTTATGGTCACCATCTGTGGTGTGGAACGTTTTCAACCTTGACAAAGCAGATTTGTCCGAGGATATTTCCTCTCTTTGAAATAAGAGAATTAGCTGTGGTAAAACCGGAACCCGTGTTGGCACATCTACACTCAGGCGATCTCTGGAAAAAAAAAAAAA
>VXBL01009093.1:1471698-1496057 GCA_013400195.1 Aramus guarauna | reverse complement strand
TAAAAAAAAAAAAAAAAAAAAAAAAAAAAAAAAAGTATATCATTGCAACAAGCGCCTGGTTGCCAACCTGTAAAAAATAACACCCTGCCACCCCCGGCCAGCTCCAGCTGTGTCAGTGCTGAGCAACACCAAAGGCTACTGTGTCTTCCTCCTCCTTTTTAAAATATGAAGTGCCTTTTTAAAAGCCCATGAGAAGAAAGGCATATGCAGCAGGTGGTCACATCTGTGCCCATCTCTCTCCATCCTGAACAATTTGCTCCTGAGTGCTCTCGGCCAGGAAAAGGATGGAAACTCCGGGCGTGAAAGAAGGACGAGGGTGGGTGGAAGAGGACAAGGGCAGGCACTCCCGCTCGCATTTTGAAGAGGAACAGAAGATGATCTTAAAGCCCACGAGCTGTTTGCCCTCTTTCTTGCTCTATCTCAGCGTAACTGCTGTGGGAGAATTCCCCCAGAGCCTAACTAGCTGACAAGCACAAAAATCAACATATGTTTCAGATATGTATGCGCAGCCATGCTCTCTATCACTGTTGAGATGGAAGAGACCACAGAAATATAAAACATAGATGGTTTCCTTTTGATTTGCCCTTCATTTGCGAATTCTCCATTGGCCGTAATTGCATTCATAATACTGCCGCATTTGTGTATTTTTCAAAGAACTGAGTGAATAATCCAAATGATGACTCCAGCTCTGGACAGAGCCTTTCATTTCAACTCATTTAACATTTTCATAATTCCTTAAGTATTGTAGGGTTCCTGTGTCAAGCTGGAGAGGAGCTCTGCGGACCCACGGCTCCTCTCCGCTTCCGCTAGGATTTTCCAGTGTGACTTTGGACAAATTGTTTAATCACGCTGGGCTTCAGTCCCCTCAGCCTGCAAAATGGGGATAAACTGACTTCCTTATCTCAAAGCTATATTGTGGGGATAAATTGGTGCCCCTAACTGTGGATCGTGTTTTTTGGGGCCAGAAAATACCTGCCTAAATGGATAGATCCAGCAGTGCATCTTGGTTCTAAAGAGAGACCGATACTCTGCCTTCCCTGGTCACCACTCTGAATGTCACAGACGTTTTTAAGTTTTGGCTTTTGAGGAAGTACATGGCTAATTACTACTATGGCTAAACACAAAAAATTTAATATGTTCTCCCCATTTGTAATCTGGGGGTCTATTTATTTATTTATTTTTATTTTTAAATTTTACTTCTTCCCGCAAATCCTCCCATTCCTCCCCATAAAGACTTGGAATCTCAGCGAGCTACATGTCAGCAGAGATGAGTAGCATTGTCAGGCTAATTAGAATCCAATTAACATAGTCAAATTTAACCACTTGACTTCCAGTTCTGGTAGGCAATGTCACACGTTCCAGTGACACAGGAAGTACTGCGATGCGAATTAAGCATCATTAGCCAGAGGCAACCAGTAGAGACGCAGGACGGCAATTGTCTGCCTGCAGAAACCACAAGAAAGGGCACAGCTCTCACCATCAAGAGCTTCATATGTAACTCTGGCCTTTAAAATGTGTGACAATGACTCAGAAGGAGGAACACAAGAAAATCTGCAGAAAAAGCAGTTTGTCACAATGTGGGATTCGTTTCTTCAACAGCTATAACCTCGTTTCCTGATTCAGCAACTTTGATGCCTATAAATTAAAGAAATAAAGTGAAACGGCAATGTGTTTGCATGGGATGGAGGTAAAAGGGAGTCCAAAAGGAAAAGCACTTTGGTGGTCAGGAAATATTCTGCAATGTGCCTGGATTCAAGATTAGTGTCACCAGTGAAGTTAGGAGAACCCTCGTACGATCATTAAGCTAATCCAAGCCTTGGTAAGATTCAGGCATGGGGGAAGTGTTGGCCCAACTGATGTCGGGGCGATACTTCCAGCCTCTCACCAAGTGTTGCTAAAGTGCCCAAAGCCCAGCACTGGGGCTGAAAAGCAAAAGCAAAATAGAACAGATAAATAATAAATTAAATAACATAAGTTAAAGCCTCCTGGAAATGAAAACTGATTAGCCAGATTTCAGAGAGGGTTTCAATTAACTCTGTTTCTCATTTTTGTTTATCTATATTTAATACTGATAAATAATGTTATTTCATTACAAGTTTCTGAAGGGTGTTTCTAGCCTTTCTTAAAGAGATAGTCAGGCTTAAAAAAAATCATCACCTACGGTACAAGTAACATTCTGTGTTAGTAAAATGGAAAAAACATGATTATTTTTCTCCACTAACGATGCTTGCCTGTTGTTTCTCCTCTGACTTTGCAAACGCTAGAAATGGAGCTCTACTAAGAGTTCCCATCTTCTCTCTGTGTTGAAAACCTGGAATATTGGCTACTGCTGAGCTTAAATGCTCTGCTTCATGATCCATTTATTCGCCCTCAAAGATAAGAGAGGAAGGCCCAAGAGGACCAATGCAACAGCTTCCCATCTCACATGGTCCACGTGCCCCTGAGACCTGAGGGTGGGGAAGGAAGAGCCCTGCCGCCTTGTTTCCCTCCAGCCTTACGTGCACTTACACCCGACCCCATAAATGCTTCTATGTAAGGAGAATGGATGCCCATATCACAAAGCCACTTCTCATATAATTAGGAAACAGTGACCAGCACTGGCAAACCTTGACCCACCACATGGTGACTCTGATCCTACCCATCCTTGCATAGCAAGCCGCAGAACTTCCCTGGTTTCAGCTGCTGGAGATCAATGCCACGTGCTGGAGGTGGGCAGGTGAAAAGCTGCCCTGCATACCTGTTCCTTGGTTAAAAAATGCGTAAGGTGAAAAAAGGGGCAGCACATTAGTGGGCATTTGCTTTAGATGAGGAGATGGAGCTTTACACACAGCGGCAGCGCACGGGCGAGGGTTTCAGCTCCGTGCTCCTCCTCCGGTCATCCTCCTGCTCCGGGATAGTAATTTGACAGCCATGTACCATGCCTTCAGTAACGCAGAAAACACTGTTTAGTTGTGCTAATTTAACCCAGGTGGTCTCCACAGCAGCCTTTGCCTGGAGAAGAGCAGGGAGGAGAAAGCAGTGAATTTGCGACGTTCGTGCATGGGAGGAGCTCAGAAAACTCAGTTGAGACGTGCAGAAAGAAGGTGTAGCAATTGCGTGCTTCCTCTCAGCTCCCACCGTGCTAGGGGAAGGTCTTGGTGCAGTGGTGCCTTCAAGGAGTAGGATGCTGTAAGCTGTGGAGGCTTTTTTGCTTGCAGGAGTTTAAACTGGAAAGGATTGGGATTCTGTTTAATTTCTGGCAAGTCCAGGTGACTATCTGCCGTGTAATATAGCTGTGCGATAACCACCAGCACATCGCTGAGAGGCTTTATCTGAGCAGACGTGCGTGTTAAAGTGGAGAGGTATGAATGTTATGCCGGAGGTTTTTTTATTTGGATAACTATATAAGAAGGAGGATGGGTCGTCTTCAGGAGGGCTGCAGGTAGCGCTGCCAGGAGCTGGGTGGTGGTGGTGGCTGGTGTTGCCAGACCTGCTGCTGCATCCCCGGCTTATGAGCTGGAAATCATGTCGCTGAACTAGGATGACCTTGTTACTCCAAATGGAGCCACTTTTTCTGCCCCCAGATTTTATTCAATTGTCTATTTATTTGGCAACCTGAGCAGAGCAGTGTCTCCAGCTGGACTGCTGGATGTCTGAAAGACTAAGGCTGTCTGTGAGCAGATGGGAATGTTCCCGTATTTCTGTCTCCAGCTCTCAGGGACCTGACTGAGACTCACAGTGCTCAGCATGCTGAAGGAGGGTGCCCAAAAAATGCCATTGCAAATGCAGCTGGAAAATCTTCTTCTTCTTTTTTTTTTTTTTATTTTTTTTTTTTATTATTCACTCTGGTTTCTCCGGCTGTTTCTCAGCCTGACACCCAGGTCTGAGTCTAGTGATGCACAGAAAGGAAGGGTGATGATGCTCATTTCTGGGGTGCTTTCTCTGTCCTGCTACTCCAGCAAGTAGAACATCTGGGATTTATGGTCACCTTAGCCTCAAGCTTCATCCTCGTACCTTCAGCAAGCACCCCCAGCCCTCAGAACAGAGGCTGAGCTCCCAGTCAGGCTCCGCGCACTTTGTAACACTGCAAAAAATCCCTGGGACCAGGGGAAAAAAAAGCAAATGGCTTCGTAATTCAGCGTTGAGAGCACTCACCAGGACAGGGGAACCCTGCGCTGTGATTCCTGCTACCCCCAAAAGTAATATCTTCCCAGTTACTAAAAATGTGTCTGTCTTGGGAGCAGTGAGCTGAAATTTCCATATTCCTACACGACTGCGTTCACAGTCATGCTCCCTTGCTGTTTTCCTGTGCCGTTACAGTTACAGGCATCATAAGCCGTGCCTGCACCATCCACGCTTAAGTCCAGGATAGACAGAAAACTGACTAAAGAAAATTAAGCTCCACCTTGATGTCCCACTTTTCTCAGGCTATGTTTTTGCAACTTCGTAGCAGATGGTATGTCTTAGGTATATCACTTTGGAGATGCCAAGTGATGTACTATCTATCAGTGTTTTTATTTAATGAGGAGGGAAATTTTGACTCCTACTTACACTTGGGAAGCTGCAAAACGGAGACAGGTGTGATGCTATTTCATACTGCTGTATCATCTACCCACAGCTCTTAATAGCTATTTTTAATCTGGACACTAAAGGAACTATTAATTAGCGAAACATATCCGGGTGCCTAATACAAATTGTAAAGACTGTAATGGTGTGTTATAGCATCTTAATTTTCTTCAGAGACTACAATTAGCAGTGAGTTGGTCTGCACTATGATGATTTTTTTTTTTCTTTTATCTGACGAAATAAAGGTTGCAAATATAGGGCAGTTGAGTCATAATAGGATATGTATGGGATTCCAGCCCAAAGTGCTTTAGGTGTGTGTCCAGTCTATACACTTAAAAGGAGCCATTTCACTTAAAAGCTGATGCCTCTAAAGTGAAATGTGGAAGCTGGGAAAGGGCTCTGTGGTACTTGGTGACAGCTTTGCAGCAGGACAAATATCAGCATTTAATACTCTATGGTATTATAATGCAATGGAAGAAGTGAGGCCAGGTACAACTGAGTGAGAACGAGAAGTATAAGTGACTGGGGTGTAGCTGCTGTTTTTAAAATGCAAAGTAGGTGACAATATTGCACACAACCGTTCATAAAAAATGTCATGGTGTTTTGCCATTTATATCTAGCCAAGTCCTTGGTTTTATATCTCAGCTTTAATGTGGCACAACAGTTTCCATTCCCTGCACATCAGGTCATAGATGCCGCATTTTTGGTGGACTTTCACGGCTGAACAGATGTAATTCAACCTTCCTGCTTTGTGGGATCACGACGGAGGACGATTGCGTTGGTGCAAGCTAACTTTATTTTCCTTTTCACAATGAAATCAATTTTTTTGAGAACTCAGTCTTGTACTATCACGTAGGAAAATATTTATTAGTGAAACAAATTTCTTCTGTACAGGGACTTGATTATCAAGTCAGCTGAAATCCATCAAGACTAACTGAAGATGAAATACTTATCTCTTAGGTGTTCCTTGGCCGCATCTGAATAAAAAGGTGGGAATTTTTCCCCCTCAGAGCAATCTGGATGAGGTTCATCCATGTCCTTCTAAGGAGGCTGATGCCGGTACTGATCTTATAGGGCCTCTACAAACAGCAAGTGAGCAAACTCTTTGCAGTGGGTATTTTTCATCGGAAAAATATAGCAGAAAGGGCAGAAAATGTAAAGAAAGAAACAAAGGACCAACAGGAAAACACTACGAAGTAGTAATCAACTGAAAGCGCTATGTGAAGAGATCATGCAGCTGATGACCTTAAAACCCCCCTAGCACCAAAGTCAATCACACTGCTGCCATCACTCAATATACCTTTCATTTCCTCTCCACAAAGCAGAGGTACAAGCCGCTTGGAAGTAACCCAAAAGCATTAGCCTCTCTTCTAGACGTGGGTGGGAAACCCCCTTTCTGCTGCAGAAGACCTTGCACAGGGGCTGTTGCAACCGTGTCCTCCTGAGAAAGAAGAAGAGGAGAAGGGGTTGATCCCGCCTGGTCTCCTCGCAGCTCGCTGGAGGTGCCCATGCCCACGGGGATGCCCAAGCCTTTGGTGCAGCGCACGGGGAAGGCTGTGGCAGGTTCTCGTGCTCGTCACCGCCTGTGTAAGTACTTCAGCCTTCCCACATCCTCACCGGCTCCGCAGCCATAGAAATGGGTTTATTTTAATCTAGGATGTCTCCAAAATAGATTATTCATAACTTGCTTCCTTATGTTTCTAAATATGGGTAAGAAAGCTGGAGGAAACGGGATCTATCTGAGGCTATGCCCCCCATTTCCCTTTCCTTTTAAAAAATACATACAAATCCGCAAATATGTTGATGCGATAGAGACTTTTGCATAAAAGCCTCAGACTGACCAAGCCGGGACCCACTTGGCTGCTGCACCATTGCTCTGCTCTCGCCTTCTCTTGCTGGGAGGGGGACAGCAGCAACCCGGGCAGCCTGCAGAGCCACGCTCTCTTCTTGGAGACGTGGAAAGGTGATTATGGATAAGCTGGTGGATTGTGGCCAGAACCAGAAGATCTCAGGGAAACTTAAAGAGGTTTAACTAGCTGAACGTCATCAGTTCTCCGCAGCTCAGCCCTGGGGTGGGGAAGTAGCCCCCCATACTTTCGCAAATGCTTGCAAAGAAATATAGCTTAGACTCAGTGAATATTAGAGACTTGGTATTGTGTTTTAAATTAATTCTTCGACCTATACCTTCATCTGTCATGGTATGCATGAACATTACAGGCTGAACATTAGATATGTATGTTCATTTAACAATCTGTAATAAGCTATCGGGGCTGATTTTGACATGTACATTGAAGTTATTGCTTTTTTATCAATATCACGGTACATTTGTCAGCAGAGAATGATAATTGTATTGCTATGTATATAACCGATCTTGTAGTGTGACATTCTCTACACTGTGCACAAATTGAATACATTTCATCTTAAATACAAGCCTATTAATTAAAATCAGAGAGAAATAGAGAATTTTAAACTGCCAGCTATGGAGCATCTCTGAGCAGCATCTTCTCCAGTATCTTCTTCTCCAGTAAACAACTTGGAGTCTCACACGATCACCTACTCTTCCATTTATTTGTTTGTTGTAGGATGCCAGAGGAAATGCAATGTCAGAGGCTGGAAGGTCTGAAATCAAGGGCACAAGAGGAAGGACAAAATGGGCCGAGAAGGCTGCTGTAAAAGCGTGAGAGCATATTTCTGTATTATAGCAGGCATCAAGCAGCATCTGCTGCAGTTATGGCAGCAAGAGAAGCTTTTGTTCCGTTCCTTGCTTTTCACACACCAGTAACTTAGACAAATGCACTGCATATGTGGACACAGGTAGTCATCTGCACTTTTCAGAAGTGTCCAGCCAACTCTGAGTTTTAATTACTTCTAACTTCTATATTAATTTCCTTCCAACCTGGCTGCTTTTTTTTACAGCCAATGATGAACTAAATATGAAGCCAGGTTTCAAGAAAAAGTAAGTTAAAGCAAGAAATCTGTTTAAAATGACAAATCTTAACTCTCACCTACTAGAATATGCAGAATTATATGCACAAGGAAGAGAAGACTTAAATAAGCCAGTAACAGCCCTGAGGATCTGGGAAGGATTTCTCTGCCATAGTTCAATGGAGATCATAAGAGAAAGAACAAGTCAGACCATACCTGAAAACTAATTGCCCATTACCTGGGTGTGATGACGGTTAACATTAAAGTTTTCTGCAGTTCAGGTTACAGAAGCAGTGAAACGCGGTTATTTTTATCAACTGACCAAAGTGTAACAAAACCGTAGTAAAAATTCACTGGGAGAAGTTGCAATCATCGACGTTTGCCTCTTCTGGCAGAGTATAAAGAAGGGAAAAAGGAACTGTACCTTATGCCAAAGGAAAAGTCATTGCTCTGGAGTTTACTATGCCATAGAAAATCTCTGTGCCACAGCTTAAAATAAGGCAAAATGAACTCTGTCAAGAAGTAGAGCAGTAGTATAGGATGAGAGGCCAGGTACTATGATGGAGAAGCCTAGACTTGTAATCAGCTAAGGGCCTACATTTAATATTACAGTTAAAAATAAAGATGCAATATCAGTATTAAGACCAGAGATAGGGCAAAAAATAATACAGAAGTAATTGCCAGTCATCTTCCCAAACTTCCCAGGATTTTCTCTAAGCAACAGAAGATGGACCTGCATGAATATACCCCTGAAACTTCAGCAATTTTGACAAGAGGCAGTAAGGCAGCGCACAGGTCAAAGAGCGATGGGGAGAGCAGGACCAGCGTGCAGAGAGGTTACTCCTCCGTTGGATGCAACCGAAACCCAATACTGTGAACGTAGGTATTTCTTTCCTGTTTGTGCAAATGTCTTACCGTGGTAATTTTCATCATAAACTTTATTTTCCTTTCCCCTTAATAGTTTTCCTCTTTTTAGATGTAAACTCACATTTTGCAAAACTTCCTTATTGCCACAAAAGGGTGCTAAAGGAAAGTGGCTTTTTTTTTTTTCTCAGCTTTAGGTATGTAGATTCATTGACATTTATTAATTTCAGAAGCATCTCTTGTTATCAGAATCCGCCCACCTCTGCTTCCAAGAGTACCTGGCAGAACGGTTATGTGAAATTAGCCCAAACCATCACAGTCAGCATCTTGCTGATTCCTTCTGCAACAAGTTTTCCATTTACTAATAACAATACCAGTAGACAGCAGTTGGACTAGTTAGCTAGAGAGAGGCAGATTTTTCTGCCTTTTCATTCCCATGCACAGATGGAGACAAGAAGAGGCTCAGTTTAGCTTTTAAACATGACAGTGTAGCTAAAGTTGCTTTTCAACTTAAATTGCCTGTATCCCCACTACATATTCTGCAAATTGATGTGACTGTGCTTCCACGTTACTTGGTAATATATTCTGCGCTAATAATGTAATCATTTACAAAACACTCTCCAGTATATCATGCAAAAAAAAAAAAAATCAAAAGACAAGCATAATCTAGAAAAGATCTTGTTCCACTAACAAGTCCACAAACAGCCACGTGTAATTTTTTCCAGAAATGACTCAAAAGATCACCTGCTAATCCACTGACTGGTACCAAACAGCTGCCGTTAGGTAAAACTCAGAGCAAGGAGCTCCAAAAGGGCACAACGTTGAAAACCACCGTGGACTTTGCTTTGAAACCTTTCTTTCCTTCACACCTGCTGGGCTGACACAGCTGAATTTTCCCATTCTTGTCAAATCTTTCCAGTTAAGATGAGTAATAGTGCCAGATTTCTGAAGAAATATACCACTTGATGTCGTATTCTCCAGTAAAGAACCTCTTAAACACTTTTATTTGTAAAGGTTACTGTGACAGCTGTTTGGCTGAATATATTTTCAAAATGGGTGTTTACGTTCTTCCACAGCTATTTGAATTCTTCTTTTTCTCCATGCGTTGTATCTAAAATATGAATTTTTATCAAATTTGGAATGTGATTCCTTATGTAATTTATCAGGACCATTCTACTTCATTGCTACCAATCACCTCATCTTCTGTAGGGCATGCACATCATCTACTTTCAATCTTTAATTGACTGCAGTTTTATTGGCTGCACCGTTTTCATCTTGTCTCAACTGATTGTGCTGTGACAGCTCCTTTTGAAATACCGGGCAGAAAAGACAAAGTGTTTTCATAGATTTCAAGGCCACCACAGTTCTCCAGCCTACCATCCCGTGTGGGGCAGATCACAGACATTTACAGAGTCTACCTCAATTTTGTGTTATTGAGTCTGTAGCTCAGTCACTTGTGGTTGAGCTAGAACATATCTTCTAGGAAGTTTTCCAATTTCAAAGACTTCAAGTGACAAAAATTATCCCACATCCCATGTGTAGTAGCCAAATGTTAAATTGTTCTAACAGCTAAATTATGTGCAATGTTAAAAATTTACACCTCATTTCTGATACAACTTTTTCAGCTTTAGTTTATAGACAGACAACCATTTTATGCCTATATCTATCTTGTGATTAAAAAGACTTCTAGAACTGTGTATCTTCTCTGATTTATTTAATGGGCTCAAATGCGGATTGAAATAAGTGATATCGAACTGCAAAATGATTTTTCAAAATATAATTTGAGCGCTCACTGGACAGTTATGAAGGCGGTTAGCAAACGTATAGCTGGAGGGTTTATATATATATACATATATGAGGTTTATATATTTTTTTATATATATGCTACAGGTATGGAGAAGGGACTAGATGCCTAAGTGGGAATTTCTGTAGGAAGTCTCCCATAACAACACATTTGTTTAAAGGCTAGTCAGTGCAGAGCATGACTAAATAACTAACTCTGCTTCCTTCCTCCTCTTCGTCTTCTCGTAGGCATCTTCCCAGGTCTCAGATGGGTAAGGTGAATACGTCAGGTGTTTCTTGCGAGCACAGAGGGACGAGCAGGGTAGCAGAACTACAGGCTGCGATGGTACAGGCAGTGAGGGAAATTACCAAACACCTCATGAAAAGTCTTTTTTTTTTAATTTTCCTTAGTAGCTTGGCAACATGTAATTGTCTAGTCTCCCGAACCCTGTCATCTAAATTATGTTAGGATTCAAACAGCTAGCAGACTGTAAACAGGAGAGATTAGTCATCCTCAGATCCCCAGCAATACCATTTTGGAGAGAGGGAGAGTGGTTCCTGTACGACCCCGCACTGTTTACGTTGGGGTAGCAGCAGGGAAGAACATGGGAAAGTCACATATGAGTGGCACTTTAGAAAAAAATTGAAAACATTTGTCAACACTGCGACCTACTACGTAATAGTTCACAAGTGGTGCTCAGCGCTGTCTCACAGATGCCCTTCAGTAGGATGAACTGGAGCATCACGGTCTAGTTAGCGGGAGACAGTCTGTTGCTCTGTTTGAGCTGGATTCCCTCTTCACCATGGTGACCAAGAGAGCTATATCTGATCTGCTATTCTGGCAAGGGCCTCCATCATTTTTCTGTCTTCTCATCGCAAGCCTCCTCATCAGAGTTTTCCAAGAAACCTCAATCACTATACCTGACAGAGAGCCGGACTTCTTTCCAGCAAATGAACACAAGGACCCAATGCCGTCTTTGGGAAAATATGTTCTTCCCTTCTGGAAGGTTTCCAAAGGGCAGGCTATCCCTCAGCAATCCTCCTCAAGGGCAGATAGCCTAACAGTAGCTGACCCAAGGTTGTGTTTTCAATTTGCCTATATTAACGCTAAAATAGAGTGCACTAATGGGATGGGTAAAGATGCGGCCTTTCATTACTTAAAGAGGGCTTATAAAAAAGATCATAGAATCAGAGAATCACACACTGGTTTGGGTTGGAAGGGACCTTAAAGCTCATCCAGTCCCACCTCCTGCCATGGGCAGGGACACCCTCCACTAGCCCAGGTTGCCCAAAGCCCCATCCAACCTGGCCTTGAACACTGCCAGGGAGCCAGGGGCAGCCACAGCTTCTCTGGGCACCCTGTGCCAGGGCCTCAGCACCCTCTCAGGGAAGGATTTCTGCCTCAGATCTCACCTCAATCTTCCTTCAGTTTAAGGCCATTACCCCTTGTCCTATCACTCCGTGCCCTTGAAAACAGTCCATCTTCAAGATGAGGACAGGCTTTTTAGTAGGCCCTGTAGCAATAGGACAAGGGATAATGGTTTAAAGCTAAAGGAGGGTAGAGTCAGACTAGATATAAGGAAAAAATCTTTTACAGTGAGAGTGGTAAGTCACTGGCACAGGTTGCCCAGAGAGGTGGTAGATGCCCCATCCCTGGAAACATTCAAGGCCAGGTTGGACGGGCCTCTGAGCAACCTGATCTAGTTGAAGATGTCCCTGCCCACAGCACGGGGGTTGGACTTAATGACCTTTAAAGGTCCCTTCCAACCCAAACCATTCTACGATGATTCTGTGATTCTATGGCGTTATCTCATTACGCATCAGAGCACCAACTTTACAAATACGTACCAGATCATTTTGAAGTTGCCAGCTCCAACACTATGACAGTAAGTTGGAGTGATGTTACCTTTAGCTAAGACAACCCAGTCTTGGAGGTGCTGTAAGAGCCACCCAAGCCCTGTGCTATTGTTCCTGCTGCTGTGCTTTGTCTGGGCAGCCCGAACTCTTATAAACAGGAAACCGGAGACTTCGGATGATTTGTCTGCTTAAATACAGATTGGTACAAGTATTCGAGATCTGTGCCCTTCTTACAAACAAAAGTCATTTATATGAATATTCATAGGCAATTCAACAGTTGTGACTAAGGAAATGCCTGGACTTACGTGGATATTGTGTGTGTGTGCTTAGGCTACAGGTCTTGCTCCAGGAGCTACAGATATCAATCTACTATTCAGTTCTCACACTGCTGGCAGTCATGTTTTTTTCCTGAAACTCTTGTTCCGTAAATACAAAATAAACTATAGCTTGTGCAATAGTCCTAGAGATATCGGTTGACCCAGACTGTGTCTGTTTGCATGAGATGTCTTTATAGCACTCTGGGGAAAAAACCCAGAGTTTCAAAACCAGAACATCTATCCTCAGACAAATCTGCTGAGCTGTGGAGCCTTATTTCCTGACTTCCAGGTATTTCTTTTGGAGTAGATACAGTAACACTTGTACATCATTCTGAGTCACTCCTTGTACATATGTGCACATTACATCCATTTTCTCCTGCACTGACAGGACATTGCCAAACGATTTAGTTTAGATAGAGCTGGCTCTTCAGCATAATTTTTCACACACACATTTCAGCGCACTGAAAGCTGAATTCTGATTTACAACCTTTTTGGAATTTGTTTTTCACCGAGGTTTATGCCAAAGATGTTTTATTCATATAAAACAAATGCCTGACATTTGTTTCATTAAGATATTAAACTTGCACTCCGTTTGCTCTCACCGAAGATACCAGCCACGTAAAGGATTGCCAGGCCAGGCTCTGGCACGGGCACAGCTAAGGGACTCGGAAAATGGCATGTGAGCTCATCTTTTGCAGCTCTGACTAGGCAAGCCCTGTTCAGAGCCCTGATTCAGTGGCAGTTAAATAAACCAGAAAAGCACCCAACCCCACCCTTTGCAGCTGGAGCTTTGTCTGAATGTGATAAGAGATCATTAATGTTCAATTTGACCTCAGCCTATAATGTTCCAGTGGCCTCTTTGTTCTCATAGTGATGTTACGAGCAAGGTCTGAGTCAAGGGAACTGGAAAGGAAATATTAAAATAGTCCGAAAAACCTCTTTGGTCTTGTGATCTTGCTCCTCCTAACCTAACTGCGCACACCTTGTCCGTCAGACCATCATGGCTCCATGACATGGATTTCCTCTTGGTTACTGCTTTCTTTTTACTTGGTTGTTCTTTCCCAGAATAAACAACACTGGTCAACCAAGGTGACCAGTTGTGCAATGGTAATAATGAATATTGAAACACCGCAGCAAAAACATGTCGTGAACGAATCGGCGGGGCAAAGTTTATTTATATCAAATGTCTGTGAGCAACGCTTGTAACAATTTAAAGGCAGAATAAAAGCTGAAATTCACTGATTAAAGTGTTCACTGTGAATAGCTCGTACAGCTCTGAATTCAAAGACATGGTTGAAGAAACTGTTATTACAATCCACTGCAAAAAGAGCTATTGTGAACCTATGGGCACATCAACAGCTGTCTATGGAAAATTATTATTATTAGAGAATAGAAAATGTCCTATTTTTAACAGATAATCCCAGAATCTAGGCTGAATTAGAATGAAGGAGAGCCCATCTTTCACATCCTTTTTCATTCAGGCATTTGGCAAGCCAAGACTTTACAGAATGTAATTTAGGATGTTTAAAACACTGTTTGTTACTGGTGGTTTCTCATTGTAGCACCTCGAATACCTCAGCAGAGGGCTGAGGGCTTGGGTCCTTCTATAAATACTCAGCTACTTACCACAGTTCTTAGGTGCCTTAGGCTGCTCAGTTCGGGTTCACAGGGTTGGATGCAAGGGGGGGGGTTAAGGTTGTTTTAACGTGGTTTTTTTTTTGCTTTTAAGCAAATCCAGTCTTCCATCAACTAACTCATGGTTTGGACTGAATCAAAACATTTACATCTTAAGATTTCTCTCCCTCTGACAGAATTAACAGGGCTGGATGGCTCCAGAATTGGGATCAGCACTTGTCAGAGAATTTTCTCTTCTCTGTGGATGCTCTGGAGGAAGAAATCCTGTTGGGGGATTGTCCCATCAACTATGAGGAAAAGGGACATGTAATACCTTGACCGTATCTTCAAAAACATTCACGACAGCCTGAGATCTGCTCAGAAGCCTGTGGAGCTGCACGTGTCTGCGGCAGGCAAAGGACACCCTGTGCTCCGACGGAAACTCGCTGCAGCTCCACCTGCGTCTCAGCCCGTCAGAAGAAAATCAAGAAAGAGGGTGGATGGAAAAAAAAATTATTTTATTGCTAGCTGCTAATGTCTTGCCCTTTGTGGAGTGGAAGATGACCCCATTTGTTTTGGGTCCATTTCTCAGGGCACCTTTAGAAGGTTCATGAGCTTCCAAAATGTCTTTCTGCATAAGAGAAAGGAAAGAGAGCTGGTAATAGAAGCACAAAGAGGGGTCCCCATGCGGAAAGCTAAACCTCCCAGCTTCCTCAGGTGTAAATTTATGTTTGCTCACACTATTTGTGTAAAAGACGTATCCCATTTCTAGAATGCTCTATGGTGCTTCCAGGGTTACCCTCCGCAGCCCCACATTTCTGTTGGGGAGGAATAGGGGATGCACACAGTCAGTCAGTCAGGAAAGGCCCTGGACATGAAGGGAAGAAAAACCTGAAAAGCAGTGGCATAATGGCAGCTTGCCAAAATATATTAAAAGAATAAAATAATGAGATATCTGTTAACTAGCAAATTATAGGACTTTAAAACTTCCTTTCCTGAATATGCAGGCTTTGAGTTTTATACACCAAGTAACTGACCTCAAGGAACATTTTCCCTATAGACCTCAACTATTTTGTGTAAGTTTAAGGGTATTGGAAAGGGAGGGATGATGGCTAAACTAGTTACTAAGACGTTTGGTGATTTCCTTACAACTACCTGAAAGGAGGCTGTAGCCGGGTGGGAGTCGGTCTCTTCTCTCAAGGAATAAATGATAGGGCAAGAGAAAATGGCCTCAAGTTGCACTAGGGGAGGTTTAGATTGGATATCAGGAAACATTTCTTCACCAAAAGGGTTGTCAATTATTGGAACAGGCTACCCAGGGAAGTGGTTGAGTCACCATCGCTGGAGGTATTTAAAAGACTTGCAGATGTGGTGCTTGGCAGTGCTGGGTTAATGGTTGGACTCGATGATCTTAAAGGTCTTTTCCAACCAAAATGACTCCATGATTCTATGATTCTGATTTCTATCAGAGTCAGGCACAGAAACTAAGGAAAAAATGTTTGGGTTTTTTGATGCTGCCCATTAGACTTGTAGGTATATGTAGTCTTTCTGGAAAAAAAAAAATAAAAAATTGTGTGTGGGTTTGACTAAATTTCAGCGTCCTGATGATATATGTTCAGACAATTAGGGAAACCAAGCAATGTAGTCTAGGTTCTACCACATTATGTGACCTACGTGAACAGCTCAGGCAAACCAGGCAGAAACTGAGACCTGATAACACTTTGTAAATATCCAGATGGGGGAAAAAAAAAAAATACTGTGAAATACTTTCGCAGATAAATCACAATCTTGAGCAAATTTTCTGCTGGTCAGTGGGCAGTGCTGAAACTTGAACCTAGCGCTGATTTCAAGTATTTTTGCACTTCTCAGCTCTGGTACTAATCTGTAGCAGAGCGTCAGCGAGCTGGTCCCTCTGTGCTGGAGTGATTATGGCTGAGCTGATGGATGTAACTGCAAATATCGTGAAGAGTTCTTCCAGATCTGCACTTTGTATTGCAGCTGTTAATATTTTTTTTATTGCTTTGTTTTCTGATCCAATTTCTGGTTGCACGAATGACATATTAATTAACGAAATTCAGAATTGGTTAATTCAACAACTGGAAGGCTTATATTTATCATTGTTCAGTAATACTACCCAAATGTCAGCTCTTAGTTTGAAAAATTCCTCTGAACTAGTAAACCAGAGAATAATAAAGATACTATAATTTTCTTTCACTAAAATAAACAGAATATTTTCTTAGTTAATTGTTTACATGTCTTACTCCTGTCACTTCTTTCCTTTCATCCTTATTTTTCTTGTTTTCCTTTATTCACATTTCATCTCTTGAACTCCTTATCTCTCTAATCCCTTATCCTTTATGTTCTTGTTTTATCTCTCATTCCACCATTTTATTCCCTGTTTCCTAAGCCTATCTCCCTTCCCATGCTAGGCTCCCCAGGCTTTAAATGCCCTCTGAACCCTTCTTCCCTTTCCCCAGTTCTCTACCTTTCTCTTCTCTTTCATTTCTCCTTACAGCAATCTCCGCAGAACAATACCAGAAGTCGAGCTGGCAAGCTGACAAAAAAGAACAGTTGGAAAGAAAAGTTTACTCAAAGACAGGCATAATTCTTAAAAAAAAAAAAAGAAAAAAAAAGAAATATCTATAGGAAGGTGTTGCCAAATCATCTGCTTTTTCAGATGTGAAACTTTTAGCAAGGCGCTCTGCAGCGCTGATGTGAGGGAAGGAGCAGGAAACACTATCAGGTTGCCAGATGACTTGAGGATGGTGAGGTGGGATTCTTAAGCGCACGTGATAGCAGTAATTCAGGATATTATTCCTCTGTAAAAATAGCTATGCAAAATTAACACAAAGGCTTTGGTATAAAAAGATAAAAGCCAGGAAACTCAGAGGCTGTGCAGCTCTTTTTATCTCATTTCACTTTGGTTAGGGGATTGCAGGGAAACAGCAGAAGAGATAGAGTGTTTACATTAAGGCATCTGGTCCAAGGTGTAGTCACGACAAAAGGTTATTGTATTCCTGCTTGTCGAAGGGGTGGGAAGAGGACCTCGGTGCAAAGGAGATGATCTCAGGCTGGGGACGCGCAGACAGGGATGCAAAATGCGAAAGGCAAACCTGGAGCAAGTCACGCAGCGGCAGCCACCTACAAATGAGCAGGCTGGATGTTAGCCGGCGGGTCTGTGAACAAGAGAAAATTTCAACTGTGATTTGCACAGGAGTATGTTTGTTACTGGGGGCAGAGTAAACCACTGCAGGCTTTGCATTATATAGTCTCAGCTTTTTAAAAGCTTAAGGAAATGTTCTTTCCCTGTTCAACCAACTGAAGCCAGAGCGGCTTCAGTTGGCAAATATCTATTAGATTGCATTGATTTATTCTGGATTTGAATTTCGCTCCTGGAAATAAAACGGTGATGTGAAGGGAGCTGTAGATGGGATTTCTATTCCCATCCCCACTACCCGAGCCGATGACCCTGAGCCTTGACTTGCATTCCTAATAGGACAGACCTTCTTTTGTAAGAATTCTTTAGCACCTGTAGGTTACGCGTTCAATTAGCATCTATATCCTGAGCCGAGCCGAGTTGCACAAGCTTTGAAAAAAAGTAACAACCAAATGGCTAATTAGGTCAAATTTGGGGCGTATCAAACTTGACAGTGTCTGGCTTACATCACCGTGGATTTACATAATGGAACTTAGCGGCGCTGAAGAGTCTGTTGTGTCAACTCTGATGACTCTATGGAAGGTTTTTCTCCACATTTTTCTTTAAAACATAAAATATTCACTCAGAAGAATATCTTCTCAATAACTTTTCCGTCTGTCCTGTATAGTGCAGGGCCTATCACCACTCATTACCTGGGCTACTAACACAGTAGCATTTCAATCAGTTATTTTTCAGAATGCAGTAATCAACGTCAGCAACCAATTGTTTAACAAATTTCCTTTTTAAAACCAAAGCTATTTTTCAGCTAAACCAGAACTGGTTTTTTTCAATGGCAAAAGACTGGGACAGACGGCAAAAATCATGAGGATCTCAGGGTAAATGTCTCTGGTAGTCTTTTCCAGAGATACTACATATCAGTGAGCAATAAAAAAACCCAACCAAACAAACCAACAAAATCTTAAGTTAATAAAGTTTTATATTCTTGCTGTGGCTTCCTCTGTCTTCTAGCAGCCCATCCTGTACATCAAAGGTCACAAAGAACACAATGAGTCACTATCAAAACCCAAAGAATGCTTCGTGAACAATTACTATACATAAATTGCAGCCTGGTATTTAGTTTCTGTGCCAACTCACAGTAATACAGCCCATTTCCTCTTCATTTTTTTCCCTGCAGCTTTTGTCCATAATAGCAAACAGCTTTGTTAATCTGCTCGCAAAGCCTGAATTTTTTTTTTTTTTTTTTTTTTTTTTTTTTTTTTTTTTGGGGGGGGGGTGTACTTATACCTTTGCCTTTTTGAGTAGTGGGCAGCAACGGTACGAATTCTTTTGCTACAGCTCTTTAGGCTACATTTCTTCGGTGTCAGAGTCCACAAGAACTCTATAATGCTGCCAGGCTTTGTAGCCAAAAACATCATTAGGAACAGTGAAAGGGTCCCCTCTGAAACCCAGAATCAAAGTGCCCCCCAGAGAGAAATCAGCCGCACATTAGCTCACGCCTAGCAGAGCGACTCAGGGCTGCGCAGCTGCGAAACCTCTGCGGATCCCTTCATACATCCCATTGCTGGGAGGACTGGTCTCCAGATTCATTAATCCAGTTCAGAGGCGAACACGGTGCCTTACACACTTTTAATAATGCGCGTGCGGAATGAAATAGGCCTTCTGTTTGGAGTCGAATCTTAGCGATTGTCAACCTTGGCATTGCATTTCATCCTGCAGTCCCAATTTTTCCCACTTTTGGCAATACCTCGCATCAATGACTCTTGCTGCAATCCCCTGAAAGAGAAGCAGAGATGTTCATTCACTTGTGTAGTTTAATATATGGGAACTAAAAAAAAAAAAAATCTTTAAAAATTTCGCTGAGTAAATATCCCCAAGACAAAGGAGAATGGTTTTTCAGAAGGTATGATTTATGTGTGTGCGCACGTGTGCGCGTGCAATTAAGTAACGAATGCAAACCTAGATTTATAGTCATTGTGTTATTACCTACGCACTCAAATTCTGCATACTGGTCAGTTTTTAAGTAGTCTTCTGGTTAATATCTATTGTCTTTAACGAGCAATATTATGGACTAGAAAGTTGTGATGACAAGTAGCAACAACTGGCATTCTCTCAACAATTCCACAATAAGAAAAGAGGGAAGTAAGATAATATCAGCCAGCTTCCTTCTGAAGAGGTTTACTTATATCAGAATTCTTCATTTTAGAAAATTACAAAGCAAAAATACTTCAGACTACTATTCTACCTAGCATGGGAGGAAGATAGTAGATATTTTTAATGTTCCCAAAATAATCACATTCTATTGTACCCCGCTCTAGTAAAAGGTGTATTGAAGTAAAACACCGCTTTTTTGGGCCTCCTGTATTGTGAGAACCATTTAAAGACCTTTCGCTTCAGCTCGTGATAGCAGAAGTAATCAGATGTGTTTGAGGGATGCACACTATGGCTCATCTGGCCATACGCTGAAACACAGGACTCGTGGTCAGGACCAGGGCTTTGATTTGTCTTCGATAATATTCAGAACAATTACTGACATGAAGGGGACTCCAAAAAGCGATAGCAACTGTTCTTACAATATACTTCACAAGGTTGGAGCCGAAATTTTGATTCTTTACTCCATTATTGACCTTATGTATGAACTTGCATGCATTTGCCCCTGCAGTTTCCAGGTTTCAATCTCTAAAAAGGAGATGGTAGCACTTACACATCTTTGGGGATCAAGATCTAATCCTGGAGGAGCTCCAGGCTGGCAACATTTCATACTCATAAAAAGCATCACTAAAGCAATTGTGAATAAGCGTAAGTACCGACAGGTCCTCGCAAGATCAGGATATATTTTTAATATGCTATTCTGGGGGAATAATATTATCATGTAAATCTTATAAATCATTAATTATTAATAAAAATGAAGTGTAGTTAGCACCCTTGAGTGAAAGCCGCTATAGAAGGCTAATTCATAAATCTCTTTACAACGAAATTTCAACAAAGCTTTTGTAGTTTTCTATATTCTTGGTTGATTAATTCTGCAAACTTGCATATATACATTTAATCTCCATTTTGCATATGATTATACCTATCTGCAAATTACAAGTTGCATAAGGCTGTAGAATTTGCATACATCCAAAGAGAAGACTCACTTCTGCAGAAGGACTTTTAGAAATGTGACCTCTTCTAAGTTATACCAGTAAAACATAGAAAACTCGCTGTCACTTATGATGTAGAGCAAAAACGGTGATGAAAGTGCTTGCTTGTGACTGAGAAAACAATACATTCTTCGGTCCTTCCATGCAAAGAAAATATTTCTGCTTTTTTTTTTTTTTTTTCATTTTCCTTCTTCTCTCACACTAACTGAATGTGGGTGGGAAACAGTAGAAACAGAAAGGGTCATGTTTGCTCCTCAAAATTTGAAGACGGTGTTTTTTCCCTTTGCCACAGATGCTCCGTGCTCATCAGTTACCGTGTACTTCTGAGAGAGAAAAGAGAGAGAGAAATTGCCAATAACATTGGTAACCTTAAGTGTAGGCATGCATAAAAATTCGCTGAAAATTGGGTTGTGGTACATGTTCTTATTTTAGATTTGCCCTTGTTAACGTCTTTTTAATAAACAGGTGCATACACTTCCCCAAGCTGTCACTGTTGTTTACCCAGTCTGCACACTTTATAAATCTACTAATGGAATAGACCCAATCATCTTAAGGATCTGCGCTTTAATAAGCTAGAATCTCAAAGTTTTCAGGAAAATACTTTCTGGTAATGTAGTTCTGCTGGATACGAGCTTCACAAGGTTTGCTTTTGAAGATAAAAAAACAAACCCAACCTGATACAATTTCACTTCTAAGTTCAGCACAACGTAATACAGTTTCATACATGCTTGACATTAAGATTAGCAACAAAGCGGATTGGGTAGAGGGAAAGGGAAATGAAAAGGTCTAAGAAAGGTGGAAAAGGCTTTTCTAGTGGAGTTTGAAACCAAAGGGATGCTCCCCACTGAGCGCCCAGATCACTGCGGTGTAGATTCAGGCTTACTTTCACTAGTTCAGTGTCCGCCCCCCTGAAAGCTTCATTCCTTCCTCCACCTCTTGACCCAGGGCAGAAGAGCCCATCACGAGACACGGGAGACGTTATTTTTCATTCTTACCAAGTGGTGAAAGATTTTCAACCAAAATCTCCCGGTTCCTCAGTGAGTGCTTTCCCCATTAGGCTGCAAAGCAAACCCTGGCCGTGCTTCCTCAGAGGAGTAGCTACAAAAGGCTGCCCTTGGAAAAGGATTTTACATGGTGAATGTTGAAGGGACGGAGGAGCTTCCTCTCCATACTGCAGTCCCACAGCTCGTGTTTGACATTGCCACTCCCTCAAGACTGCTTGAGCGGACGCGGTTGTGTTGATGCAAAGATTGTGTTGACTTAATTTGTGGTAGGTACTTCATATCTGCAAAGAGCACCAACTCTCTCCCGGCACTCCCTAGAAGGTCCAAATACCTGACTTCCATTCTGGATCCCGCTAAGGGGACCGAATATTTATTGCTGCAGTGCAGGTTTTAACTTCAAGGATTACAGACCTCATTGATTGTGTCCATCCCACAGTTCTTTGAGAGCAGTGACTCTAAAGAAACAATAGTTACAGTCAGTGTATTAGAGAGTTTAATAAATGAAAAATTACTTTGCTAGTGCAATAGGTAAATAAGTTAAAGGTATATAATTAATTGCATCTTCATCTCACGAGCTTTTAAATTGCATGGACGGAGGTCAGCGTTGCCCAATCGTAGATGGCAAACAGTAACTGCTGAAATTTCTTCTAATACCATGGGAAGAATTTCTGCATTTAGTTCTTTGCTGAAGTTGTCAGTTCAATAGCCCTGGAGAATGCAATCTGTAATATTTATCTCCAGAGAAGTTAGGGAAATTAACGTAGCAACATACCCATTTCTCTGTCTTGTTGAAGTTACCACTGTTCTTCAGGGTTGGATGGGTAACCCCAGGCTTCCATGTTTCACCGTGCCATAGGTACCACCAGTAGAGTAGCAATGGAGAAATTCCTACAACATAGAAAACTCTTCCACCACATATTTGACTGAAAAACCTCACATGTTAAACAAAAGTTACCTGTGTTGCTATCACACAGGGAAAATTTCTAGCTATCACCAACTTGGTTTGCACTCAAGTCTATATGAGAAGTCAAATCACTCCGTATATCCACCCAAAGCTCTCAACAGGTGATTTCAACCTCGAGCTTCGTACAACTTGGTGTGGTTATGAGTTGCCCAGTTCCTCATTAGGTGAAGAGCCCTTGAGCAGACTCTGTGCTGGTCTGAGTCACGGTGCTCCACCAGGAACTATGCTCACGGTGCAGACTTCACCGCTAGCATTATTCTTTCTGGGAAAAAGGGGAAAAAAAAAGCAAAAAAACCCTTTACAGCAGCAAGACTGAGTGCAGGACAGATAGAGTGATTTGCCGTGAAAAATGTTAGAGGGGCTCATTAGAGGTAAAGTTATTAGGCCAAGCAAACAGTTAATCCCTGTCACACAGAGGTAACAGAGTTGCCAGCCCTGAACTCTAAATTAAAGGCACTCTCCGAGCGCCAGAGAAGTGACTCTTTTTTGCAGCTTCCTCAGTACCATCCGTCTACCATAATGCTGTGGTCTTTTTCTTTCTTTAAATTCTGGGCTCCAACTAATTACTGGCAGGAAGTGCCTATTTTTATGCCATTAGTATGCAAATGAGTGAGAAGTAGAAAAATATTCTAAAGGAACTGTTACAATATCTGTCCACAGATTACTGGCCAATTAGAACATGGGATTAGGGCTGCGGGACCCCAAAAGAGTATGGCCAAAGTCTTTCTGCTTGGGTGCCTCAAGTGTAATTTCAATGGGAACTGTATATACACGGTCCTTTTCCTCAAAAAAAGGGGGGAAAAAAAAAAGTTCAGGCCTAAATTGCCTGCTTACAAATGAGCACTTCTACGCTTGAAAAATGAATGCCTTCACTTCCTCGCCTCAATTTTTCTATCCATAAATTGGGGATAAAACATCCTGTTTGTCTGCGTTCCAGCACACGCCAGGGGCGAGTTATTCAGCTGGACTGAAGGTCTCCTCATCTCTCAGCCTGTCTGACAACGTCCGAAAGATGAAATCTTGTATTTATAAAATTATTTATAATGCAAGTGATAAATATTAAAAGATTTTCAGGTCTTACCACATCTGCCTAGGTAAAAAAATAACAGGAAGAGCTGCCTGCCTTGCAACATTTCGGCATTTCCATAGTTTGAGTGTGTCAGAAAATCAGAGGTGCAGGAGAGTGGAAAACTTGGAGAACAACTTTACTAGGCTTTTTCAACCTAGAAAGTTGTGCAACAAAATGCTGTATTATCCTCAGGGTATTTCTCATGCAAATCAGCTTTCTCGTCACTCTTTCATAATCACTGATTAGCCAGAGTAGGAAAAAAATACATAATTCCTCAAGTTACAAGTCTGGATGCTTCTCACAGCTGTACCCTTTGGAAATTTTGCTTTATCACTCTATTAGGTATTACTCACTTTGACTTCCTATTTAAAAAAAAAAAAAAAACAAAAAACCAAACAAACAGAAAGTTCATCTACATACCAAAGATAACACCACACTAAACTGAGTCAGCATGAAAAACATTCCTTCTCCAAGAAGCTTTTCGGGAGAGGTTTGTTGTTCGCGGTGGGCAGAGAAGAGTTCCCAAGCCCGGCTGCAACGCCAGCACCTGCCCAGCCTCTCCCCGGAGCTGCACCACCTGAAAAGGCTCGGTTTATCAGGGAAAAACCCACACCTCCTACTCATAGATAGCTGATAACAGCCCTGATTTTCTCTCCTTTCATCTGCTTCTCTCAGAAAAACATCTTTGTATTTTTTTTTTCCTTAGTCCACCTGGTACATCGCTCCCTGTTATTTATTCCTCCCACCCATACCTACTCCCAGAACTTTTCAAATGGCCCTGCCGCTTGTTTTGCAGCCACCGCAGCAAATGGTTTGTTTCCCCTTCCATCACTTTGCTTCTTTCCGTGTGGTGTTGGCAGGGGGTTTTAGTGTTTCTTTTTATTTTATCTTTTAAATTCCCCGGTGCAGCAGCCGAGCCCCCGCAGGCCCGCCGGGGAGGCCTCTCTCTGCTCGGTCGGTGCCGGGGAGCTGCCCCCGCAGCAGGCGCTGCCCAAGCGACGACGGGCGGCCCCGGGCCCCTCGCCCCGCGGGCAGGGAGGGTCCGTCGGGCAGCGCCGGGCTCGGGGCCCCCCTAAGATGGCTCCGCGGCCCTGGCGGCGGCCTCGGGGGGAGCCGGCCGA